>JBBPBX010047021.1:0-26347 GCA_038048925.1 Garcialebias charrua | reverse complement strand
AGCAGTGTCTCTCAAGAATCCATCAAACTGTTGATTGAGGATGAATCATGCACACGCACCTTGAAGCTCTTTCACATATACCTGGAGTCCCTCAGGAATGCACAGAGCCTGTCAGCATTTTGGATGTCTTACCTAGATATGGCAGAAATCATGCTGGATCTCATTCGAGCTACTAGAGAAGGAAACTGGATGCTTCACCTTGCAGCTATCCGAAAGATGATCCCATGGTGTTTTGCTTATGACAAGGTGAACTACGCACGCTTCCTGACCTACTACTATGCCACAATGTCACAACTTCCCATAGAACACCCAGATGTTTATGCTTACTTCATGAAAGGTGGCTTTGTAGTACAGATCGGGCCCCAAAATCCCTTTGGACATATTCTTGTAGATCAGACAATTGAAGAAACTATCAACAAAGACACCCAGACGCCCGGTGGAACAAAGGGGTTTAGCCTGAAAGCTGGAGCTGTGGCCAAGTACTATCTCACAGCTGAATACCGTAGCAGATACCTGCGACAATTGAGGACCATGATACACGTGGGCCAACATGACTTCAAACATCCTGACCTACTGCTGCCTAGGATACAAAGAGATGAGGCCGATACCCAGTCCCTTGTTCAGCTGATGGAGGTCAGTTGGATGAATCCCTTCAACTGTGATCAAGGCGAGCTGGTCAGCCTGTCAACTGCCACTATTGCACCGCACAATGTAGCCAAATACCTTCTTGAAGCCAATGACATAGGGGAAAAGGCATACCAAGCTTTCAAGCAACAGCGCATGGAAGCAGATACCCCATCCACAAAGTTCTATGAAACAATGACAAAGAAGAAACTGAAAACATTCTCAGACATCAGAATGCAGTCCCTTCGCCATATTCAATCCAGAGAAGTAGTCCTTAAAGCTGACAGAAAGCTGTTTGGCCAGATGATCCTTGTTGCAGAAAGCTGCACATGAGTGAAGTACTGGCTCATCCTCTTGGGCCTTTGCCATGGACACTTGCAAATGGAGATGGGTCTTTACGTAAAACCAACAAAGCAGCCCTAGCCAGAGAGCTTGAGAAGATTGTTTCTCCTGCAGAAGTCATCCCAGGTTCATCTGCAACGGTCATTGATGGGATGAGTCTGGTCCAGAAACTGAAAGGAAATGACAAAACCTTCTCACAGCTTGCAGAACTGACATTGTCCAGTGCTCTCCATGAAGGTACAGAGAGCTGCCGCATCAATGTCATGTTTGACGTTTACAAGGAGACGTCCATTAAAGATGCAGAAAGAGTCAACAGGGGTGCAGACTCAGGAATCCAAATCAAAAACATTGCACCAAGGCACCACATTAAACAATGGAGGAAGCTACTTTGCAGCCCTTCTAACAAAGCAAGTCTTATCAAGTTCCTGGTAGAGCAGTGGACGGAACCAAAACACCGAGCAAAACTGAAAGACAAGGTGTTATACGTTACCTGGGAACAACTGTGCTTCAAGATCACCAATGAAAAATGGGAAGAGTCCACAGAGCTAAAGTGCTCACAGGAAGAAGCAGACACCCGTCTCCTGCTCCATGCTCTTCATGCATCACAATCTGGCTACAAGTCTGTGGTCATAACTGCTGAGGATACTGATGTCTTGATTCTATGCCTGGGGGTCAGTGAGAGTATCGCATGTCCTATTTACCTGAAGAGTGGCACAAAGACCCGAACACGGTTCATAGATATAACCAGCCTCAGGCATGCACTGGGAGGTGGTGTCTGCGATGGTTTAATTGGCATGCATGCCTTTACAGGCTGTGATACAGTCAGTGCATTTGCTGGATGTGAAAAGATGACGGCCTTTAAGCAGATGAAGTCTGACAAGGACATACAGGTGGCCTTCAGTGAACTTGGACGTTCTTGGGAATTATCTGCAGAACTGTTTCAAAAGCTGCAACAGATCACTTGTCACATGTACATGGCTTCCACTAAAACTGCTGAAGTAAACAAGCTCCGATATCAGCTGTTCTGTGCAAATCGAGGAGAGGTCGAGTCAAGTCAGTTGCCTCCTTGTGAAGACTGTCTCTTCATGCATTCTCTCCGTGCAAACTATCAAGCTGCCATTTGGAGGAGATGTCTGGTTAACCAGCCCTTTGTCCCAAGCCCAAAGGACTATGGTTGGACAACAAACGAAGATGGTAAGTTGGCTATCCAGTGGATGCATGGCTCAGCTGCCCCAGATGCCATGCTGCAGCTTCTCTCATGCAAATGTGTGCGTTCATGCAAACTACCAGAGTGTACCTGTCTCAACAATGGCTTGAAGTGCACAGACATGTGCAAGCTACAGAACTGCAAAAACCAATCCAGCAAAGAAGAATCAGAAGTACAGCAGTCTGACTCTGATGACGACGATGAAGACGAATAGCTTGTACCAATCAATGACACTTACCCACTCATAGTGGCACTGATTTGTGAAATTTGTTTTTTGTGCACATGAAACTAACAATTTTGTTCAAAACATTCCTTCTATACATTTTTGAAAATATATAATGTTCTCTATCACAAAAATGTTAATTTTTTGAACTACATAGGATATTCTGGTGAAAGCAATAAAAAATTGCTATTAATACAGATTTGTGGTTTATTGACCTTACACTATGACCTTGACCTTTATCAAGTGACACTGTGATTTTATGATATGGCAAATTCCATTATGAAGACTTTAAAAAATTCTTCATAATGGAATTGGCCATATCATAAAAACACCTTTTGCTTACAAATAGCACATAATGCTATGTCATGAAAAATAACATTTTTGCTATCTCCACATGACGAGATAGACACATAGAATCATAGCTGCAGTACACATATATGAATATTATATATTTTCTGAGAGCTGAGAATATTCTGAGTTAGAAAAAAGACATTTGGTGCATTTAAAGCCATTTTAATAATTAAAAAAACACTTATTTTTTACTTGACCTTGAATGTTCACAATGACCTTGAACTTGTTTTAACTAATGATTTTCACATTTACATTTTCAATATTAATAGCCATATTTATAGACACTTTTTGTTGGAAAATATACATTTCTGGTAAAATATACAAGATTTAGTAAAGTCAACATTAGGGATGGGGCCGATCCGATCCAGTATCGGTATCGGTATCAGATACCAGCATAATTTAAGTATCGGATATCGGATCCAACCTGCCGATATTTCCGATCCAGCTTCAAAGAGCACTTGTTTTCCATCACATTCTGTGACTGCTGTCTTAACATTGTGTGAGTTAAACCCAATGAAGACACTCTTAAGCCTTACAACAGGAAACTCAATAACTTTCCAGCTCCACCTAAAGCTGGAAAACTAAAAAACTGCTAAGCATTATGGGAAAGACAACAAAATCCACTCCCTTAGTGGTTAAGGGGAGTGGATTTTGTTGTCTTTCCCATCATGCTTAGCTGTTTTTTAGTTTTTCCAGCTGAACCATTAGTGAGAAGGACATGTGTGTGGTATAGACCTGCCTCTTGTGTGCTGTTAAAGTTTGTGAGTTTCCTGTTGTAAGGCTCAAGAGTGTGTTCATTGGGTGTATCTCGCACAATGTTAAAATGAAGTCTCAGTAAAAAAAAGTCATTATACAGATTCACATACCTGAACGGTATCGGATCGGGAAAGTATCGGTATCGACCGAAAACCAGTTTTTAAGTATCTGTATCGGATCGGAAGTGAGAAATGTGGATCGGTGCATCCCTAGTCAACATAGGCATTAAATATCCTCAACTTTGTTGTCATAAAATCGCTATAACTTGTAACAGCTACAAAACTGTGATTGCTATCATAGCTTATCATAAAGGTGAGATTTCAAGCTTTCAAAAATGGTATGACAGCCTTAGCCACCTCCGGTGGTACCGACTTCCAGTCTGGCCCATGGACTAACAGCCTTTGTTCTTCCTTTGCTGAAGGGAGGTGACCCCACCTCACTGAACAATTATCGACCGATCTCTAAACTCTGCATCTTAGCCAAGGTTCAAGAAAAACTGATAAACTCTCAGATCAAAAATTATCTGGACTCATTTAACATCTTACCTCTCCATCAATCTGGTTTCAGGAAAAAACACAGCACAACAACTGCTTCTCTGAAGGTTCTGAATGATGTTGTTGAAGCATTGGATGCTAAGGACTATTGTGCTGCACTTTTCTTAGACCTGTCTAAAGCTTTTGACACTGTGGATCATAACATCCTGTGTCATAAGCTCTCAGAAATCGGTTTCTCTGATCACACCATCGGTTGGTTTTCTAACTATCTTTCCAATCGGAGGCAATGTGTTCAACATAACGGTGCTTCTTCCAGCTATTTAACAGTTAAAAATGGTGTACCACAAGGCTCAGTTTTAGGACCAACTCTCTTTACAATCTACATAGCTAATGTAGGTCACTGCATCCCTGATGCATCCTTACATTTCTATGCTGATGATACAGTTGTTTATTGCCGAGCTAAAACAGTAGCTAAGGCTTTCCAGTTACTACAATCCGCTTTTGACATCATCCAGTCAGATTTGTTCCGTCTCAAACTTGTCCTAAATGCTG
Source organism: Garcialebias charrua (assembly GCA_038048925.1). Classification (NCBI taxonomy): domain Eukaryota; kingdom Metazoa; phylum Chordata; class Actinopteri; order Cyprinodontiformes; family Rivulidae; genus Garcialebias; species Garcialebias charrua. Next base: position 21,798 of record JBBPBX010047021.1, on the reverse strand, counting down.
ATAAAACAAAAGGGATGTTTTTTTCAAATAGGAAGGCGGTTCCAGCAGATCCTCCTCTGATTTTATCTTCAAATGGTGTCCCTATTGAGTTTGTTGATTCCTATAAATATCTGGGTATCCTGATCGATTCACATCTCTCTTTTAAACTCCACGTGGAAAACCTAGTGAAGAAATTGAAAGTTAAACTGGGTTTCTTTTTCAGAAACAGATCATGTCTAACACTGAATGTTAGGAAACGCCTTGTATCTGTGACTTTCCTTCCCTCCATTGATTACGGTGACATTCTCTACATGAATGCTCCTACAAGCACCCTGCAGATGTTGGATGTGGTCTATCATGGTGCACTAAGATTCATAACTGGTTGTGATTATCGTACCCACCACTGCACCCTGTATTCACTGGTTAATTGGACATCATTAACCTCACGCAGACTCTTCCACTGGTACATTTTCATCTTTAAATCACTTCTTGGTCTGCTGCCCTCATACATCTCCTCCTACATGTCTTTGCGTGAGTGCAGCTACAGTGTGCGCTCTCAGGACATGATTACCTGCAGTGTTCCGTCAGTGAGGACTGAACTTGGAAAAAGGGCCTTCTCCTATTCCGCTCCTGCTTCATGGAATATCTTACAAAAAGATCTGAAGCTCTCGGCCTTGACCTCCCTAAATGGTTTTCAGAATCTGTTGGAATCCTGGCAAAAACCAATGCAGATTTGTTCCTGTCTTTGATTTTATACGTCTACCTTATAATGTTTTGCTAGTTTTTTGATACTTTGTTAAAAAAAAAAAAAAAAAAATCTTTTGTTTTTTTTCTCTCTTTTTGTTTTCTATTGTTTATTGTTTGTTTGTTTATTGTTTAATGAAATTCTATCACTGCTGTTCATTGTTCTTTAGTTTTAGCAGGTCGCTTTCGTAAATGAGCCCATGAGGTTCAAAAGATTTACCTGACTAAATAAAGGTTGAATGAATGAACTACAACTACTGTTACTACTACCGTACAATATGATTACTGGTCATCTAAAAAATATATATTTGTTTATTCAGCTATTTTAATACACCATTTTATTTAGATTTTTTGTTAATGTCAATAGTTAACATTCTCATTTGCAGTTTACTACCCCCCCCCCAAAAAAAGACTTTACAACATGATGAATAAATAAGTTTAAAAAAATTAAATTTAAATGTATAAATTAAAGCCTTATTATGCTGCATGTTTTAAGAATACTGTTAGTGAGAACTGAAACAAACTGTGGTGAGAAAACATTGTTTTTCCCTTTTCAGTCACATGATTTGCTTTTAAAAAGAGGATAGAAAGAAATCCAACATTTCAACTGAAACACTAAATGTTTTATTTTTAACCTTGCCTGTGCTTTTTATATCACACATTGGTTGCATTTAGTAAGTTTTATGCATTATAAGTGAACTTGTCTGTTAAATGTAATTTGTTTGGCTGTTAACGTTATCTTCACCATTTGCTGTGAATAAAACAGACACATAAAACAAACAGGTTGTGTCGGGTTGTGTTTCCTCATTCAGACGGTTTTATCACCTATTTGCAGTCATCGAGATGTGTGTTTCCTGACAGAATGAATAAAAAAGAATGAAAGGAGAACAACACATTTTCTTTTAGCATTTTATCTAAATGGTACAACAGAGGTAAAAACAGAGGGGCGAAGCTGCTGTGTATAGATTTCAGGTGCACACAAAAACGTCAGTTTGGTTAGGAACAGTGTTAATCAATCAAACATGGGCAAAGATTATGATCTAAACGTTGCCTCAAATGTTTGTTGTCTTTAATATGTAGCAGACATACAATCTAAGTTCGGTTTGCCTTTAGCAGCTTAAAAAACTATTATCTTTTAAGCACTACGTCTCATCAATAGCTCTGTGTGCCTCCTTATCAAATGTAGTAATCCAAGGAAACCTTGCAGAAAGTACAATCCTTTTATTTTGTCTCCTAGCTTGAAGTACTTCCACAATAAAAAAAAAACTTCAGCCTTTCATAACGTTTCATAACTCAGTCCATCTTCAGGGTTGCAGCCACGTACTCTGCTTTATCAGCCATGACGGTTTGAAAGTGTAGCTTGAACGGAGCCGATCTTGTTTGATGTACACAGCACATCTAACAACAAGAGAATGAACTTGTGATGATCCATTTTTGGGGTGTTTGGTTTTCTGATGTAGGGTTTATCTTCATGTTTGTTTTCTTATTTCAAGCCATCCTCTGTATTTTTTCACTTCTCAGTCCTGCCACGCCCACCTTCACCTGTTCCCCATCTCCATTAGTCTCGGCTGCAGCTTCCTTCATTAGCCCAAGCAATTTTTTCCTATCTGTTCTCACCATTAATCCACTGAGCAGTTTTGCATCCCCCAGTCCTCCTTGTACATCTTTGTCTTCTTGCGTCTTATCCTCAGTTTGGACATTTTGTTTTGCTACCTTGTCAGTCTTGTTTTGTTTAAAACAAAGCTGGGTTTCATTTTATTCAAGCTCTTTGTGCCTGTCTGCATTCTTAAGTCCTGCCTACCTTGAACCATGACAAAACTTGTAATTTCAATTAATTTGTTTAAGAAACAAAAAGACAAAATCATCAAATGCGTGTGACAAACATGTCCAAGCAATATTTATGACAACTCTACTTTTTAATTTAAATACGTTATCAAAACACTCCAAAACTGTTGTTGCAAGGTCCATCTGGAGAACATTTTGTAGATGGAAAAATGTCTCAAGATTATTTAAATGAATTCATTGCAACATAAGACTGTTCTCATTATCACACTAATTTAAATGTGAAATCTCCTTTCAGATATAGAACATTTGTTTCTGAGGACGCCGGCCCCAACACTCTTGTTGCCACAGTCCTGGCCAAGGACCCAGATGGTGACAGTATAATTTACTCCATAACAGCCGGCAACGAAGAAGGAAACTTTGTCATTGACAGCCAGAAAGGTGATATTTCTTACTTTTCCAGCCTGACACCATATTTGCACCCCTCACACTAATTGGCAGCCTTTCCATCTGACCACATACTAAATTTAATCTAATGTACTGCCGCTTCTGCGGGGAGAGTTAAATGCCGTCTGTTTTCGAAGTCGATGCTGTAAGATGTTAAAGGTTGCTATTAAAAGCTGTATTTTTTTTATACAAGAGCCGTTTGAATAGCTCCTCTTTTTATTACTAAGGTTATAAATATGATCTGTAGCCATATTTAGAAAAATGCTCACACTTGTTTTCCTGGTTTAGCAGGTGTAGAAAGGATGTTCCACATGTTTCTTAGCTTTCTAGCATTTCCGACTTCATAGTTTATCTTTTTTTATTTACCCTTTGATCCGAAACCAGTGGCAATCGCTGTGACATTTGTCACCCAACCCTTTCAATTCAATTTCACAACAACTGCTCTATCATAGCTCACAATCTCGGAGCCGTGTTTTGCCAGCTGCTCTTTCTTTTATCCCATCCCTTTATATTTCCTTCTATTCTTTTTTTTTTTTTTCTGAATTAGACCTGGAAATGCTAAAGACTTTTGGTTTATACTGTATATATATATAGCTAGTGTCCCATTTGTAAACAAGGTTGACATTCACGTTGAGAGAATTACTGTGCACAGCATCATTCTGTAGTGCTGCAGCACTGCCAGTGTTGTGCATTGTCATTAGGGCTCAGGCCCTTCATTGTTTGGCGAACAGTTGGAATTACAAGATGCATTGAAGAGGGTAGAATTAGACCCTCACATCTGTGCGGATCAGAACGTTGTATTGTTTTTAATCAAGTGCATTGAAAGGGATGAATAGAACCCTAACAGGAAAATTAGAGGAAAATCAAAAGACATCCCATGCTTTCACTTCAATGGCTCTCCTCCACATCACAGGCTGCTCGCTCGTCCTGCAACCTCTGATGTTTTTGTGTTTCTGTTGACAAGAAAGATGTTGACTCAGACGCACCATCTTTTTATCCAACCTTTTATCTTGACTGGTACATGAAAGGAGACAGAGGGGGCCAGGAGGAACAGCTAATAGGCATCTGCTGAGCTAGGTTAACTTGTAACCAGACTGTCTTCGCTACTTCATGTTTTCACTTAAGTGCTTGAGCTGCGTGGGCATTTCTGAGGAAAAGCATGTAGTTATTAGATCAGAAATGTGACAAAATCATAGCTGTGAAATTGGTTTTTGATGTAGCCTGCATATCTGATTTTTATCTTTTGGGGCTCTTTTGTGAAGGTAAATTTCCATCATTCACTCACTTCAGGCTTCAAGAACATGCGGTGTGCATTTTCGGCTGTGTTTTATTGACAGCTGGTTCCTCACTGCAGCAATAGCATCCTACTTAATGTCTAATGGAATGGGCATGCATGCTTTATTAAGATACACCCTGTTTTATAATGTGTATATTAATGGCACTGAGCTCTTTGTAGGGTTGATCCGTCTTCGCTCGACCACGCTGCCCAAGCTTCAGGGCTTGGAGTATGTCCTGAATGTAACAGCCACAGATGACAACGCATCAGGTGGGCCACACCCACTCACCTCCACTACCCGGGTCATCGTTGGAGTTGATGATGTGAACAACAACAAACCAATATTTGAAGAGGTTAGAATCTTGCTTATTGATCACTTAGGGATAGTTGCACAAATTTCAACCAGCTGATTTTTTTTTTTTTATTTTTAGCATCTGTAGGAACATTTGTGCTGCAACCATAATATTTTATTAAATCAGAAGTCACTACACAACAAATGTAAAATGTACCGTAGTTTGTCTTTGTATTGTGCAAACTAGCTGTTCACTTTATCATGCATATGATACAGAGGCAGAGTGAAATTATAATTTATATTATAATATTGTTTGAATGTATTTTCCAGATTGCCAACCTTCTTTAAGTACCGGTATCCATTTTTCCTTTATTTTTTTACAAGTCTTTTGTGATAAACTTTTACATACATTGCACTGTTTTAACTAGTTCAAGTTCAAGTATATTTATTATCCCCGAGGAGCAATTAGTTTCACAGTCAGTGGGTATAAAACATCCATACTACACAAGACAATAAAACATTAAAATAATATAATGGAAGTCATCAGTGTTCATTGAGAAACCTGATCATTACAGAGATGAATGAGTTTTCAGTCTGTTTGTTCTACATCTGGGCTGCAGATACCTGCGTCCAGATAGAAGCAACCTGAACTCACCATGGAGTGGGTGATCAGGATCTGCCAGAATCAGCCTGGCCTTGTTCACTGACCTCAACTTGTGTAGGTCAGTGAGGTTCTGTAGGTCTATGCCAACAGTTTTGCTGCACATCTTGACAAACCCCAAGAATTTTTTGCATGTCAAAAGTCCAAACCAACAGATGATGGTGAAAGTTAAAAGAGACTTAATAAACTATTCATTGAATGAATATTATCATTATTATTATTATTATTATTATTATTATTATTATTATACATTATTATTATTATCAATACTATTTATTGATATGAATAACTTTTCGTATCAAGTTCAAGTATTTTTATTGTCATTTGCATCACATGTGGTACATGAGGTGGGACGAAATTGTGTAGTCAAGGTCCCAGTTACACCCCAAAATAGCAAAAATATAAAGTATAAAAAGAAACCGTATACAGTACAAGGATTTAAGATAAACACCAAGATATATGCTAAACAATATGCTAAATGATCTAAGATATACGCTAAACACTACTAATGTAAAATAATGTGGTATATTAAACAGCAGCCCGAACAGGTCTGTAGTGAGTAGATGGATATGAATGAATACAGCAACATGCGATCAGCAGCACGGATAATCAGCAGCAATATTGTAAAACATTCAGTTTATTCAGGAGTTGGATGCCATGGCTTTTTCTTTTTGTAACTTTTATAAATTTCAAAATATTGTATTTTATTTCTTTCTTTTTTTACCTTAGAAATGCACTGAGATGTTTTAAATTTATTCAAAGACATTATACTGCTACAATTTTAGTTTACATTTTGTTTTGTTTTTTGAATGTCCAGAGGACCAGACTTACCGGTAGCTTTTTTCGATTTTTCTACCTGGATTATTGAGCATGCATCAGGGCAAACACATTATACCGGTACTCTTTGAAAATGGCTGAAGCAAATATTTTCTTTTTATGATAATTGTTAAGCTTTAGCTAGCCTATTGCAACATTTAGATTTTAGCTACAATTTTGCTATTTTTTGCTTTTACCTAGCGTTTTGCTACTTTTAACTATCAGCTGCTGTTTTGCTTAGTTTAGCGTTTAATTAGTGCTCTGCTTCTTTTAGCTTTAACATCTAAATCTCAGCTTCTTTAACAAATTCCAGTGGATATTCAGCACTCAGTTATCACACTGCATTTTGGCAGAAAATTAATTTTCTCTAGTTGTTTTTGTGAACATAAGCCATTCATGATCAGAATATGTTTAGCTTTTCTAAAAACAATGGATTTGTTATTCAGCTGAAAACATGTCTCCCACCATGTCAGGTAGCATCACTTTGTGAGAGACAGCCTGTATTAAACTGTATGTCATGATCCTTTTTAGCATACTTATATATTCATCCATAGTCTCCCTAAAATCACAAATATTGTGTCTGTGGCCAAATAAGCTATAAAAGCAACGCTCTTCCACTGTAATTTTCCCATGTGCTGCTGTACTGTAGCATCGTTCCTTGTTACTTCTTGTTCATGCTGCTGGAACATTTTCAAAGAAAGACAGAGATTACCGGTGCATGAATATCCCAACTGCAGAATGATAAAAACGACCGCGTTTTATGTTAGCGATCATTATCATCCTGTTTTTCCTCATCAGTTTCATCCTCGCAGTGAACTCCAGTCTCTCTTCTTTGTAACTCCCCTTCTCCTCAGCAGATCTTATATTCTTGGCATTCTCATATCCCTGCCCTTCATCTCGCTCTGTTTTCCCAGGAGTTCCGATTAGCCTGCACACCCGCTCTATCTTTAGGCACTCCACTGGGATTTCAATTATTTTATGAATAAAAGTGCAATATCATCACAACATTCTACACCTGTTTAATGAACTTCCTTCTTAACGAGGAATGACTTGACACTCTGTAGTTGTGCAGAGCTGAAACTCCTGACGTCTGTTGGGCAGTCTGGGAAGGCTTTGCTACTTTTGTAAATAACAAGGCACACCTCACAACCTCAGGGTCTGACTTGCTGCTTTATATTACGGGATTTTTGTGAACAACTACCTAAAAGTTACAGACTCCACACCATCCTGTTACGTGAATGTATGCATTATTTCTCCTCCTTGTGTTTCTTGATCCATCTCCCTACCTACATGTACTGTATGTCTCACTCGTGCTCCACTTTACTGATTTATTGTTCTTTCTTTTCATGGTCATTTTGTTGAAAAAGTAGCTTGCGTATTTTTTTAGCTGCAAAAATGAATGAGTCCAGCGAGATGTTCTTAATCTGGGGCATATATTCATCACGGGGAATGGATGGAATTATTTGCTAAAACACATCTAATAGCGGTTTTCCCTTTAAAAGAAATCACTGCAAGTGTTTTCATTTTCATATGTGTGGGTTACTGAGTCTGTAACTCTTGCATTGCGCTGATGTACTCCACATCTTTGTGCAGTCTGTGTTCTGACCTTCAACTTAATGAATTTATTTCCTTTGGTCTGTGTTTTCTCATTATTGTAACACATTTAGACAATGTATGTAAAGAATCATGCCTTGTATTTATTTGTCTTTTCTTTTGTGTGCCCCTTCTTTATCTCAGTGCCAGCAGTATCGTGAGCAGGCTTCAGTGCTAGAGAACCAGCCGGCGGGGACTTTTGTGTTGCAAGTGCATGCGGTGGATGCAGATGAGGGAGCAAATGGAAAAGTCAAATATGGCCTAATGCACAGAGACAGCGCCATGCCCGCCTTCAGAATCCATCCAGATTCAGGTAGAGAAGTCACAGATTGTTAGAGGCAAAATAAGACTCAATTATGCATAAAACACAGGGTCTTCTGTAGAGGGACTGGGCTCTACATTAATGGTAGTTGACATTTCTGGTAAGCATTTTAATACAAAACGTTACACAAGAGGAGATATAGATTTGAGATAGAATGTTCACAGTGGTCACACTAAAACAAGAAATTCACAAGAATAAAGGCCAAAACCTTTCAACTTTACTGCAATACATTAAAACTAAAAAGCCTCCAGTATAGGAAAATTATTGTAAATGCAGGGAAATGCAAAGAGAGAAGCTGTTTTGAAATCTTAATACTGTATGTTGTTGTGTCAGTCATTTTCTTTCAAGCTCTGGCTTCTTCATCTCAAGATTTAATAACAAAGTCACTGCACTTCAAACGAATGCACAAATGACTCTGAATAAAATTATAATCGTTTACTTGTCTTCGTTTATGGATTGATGGATGAATGGACTTAGTTGGGAGATTTGGAAAATTGCTGAATGGATGAATGAATTTATAATCAATCATGGGTGTCTGTTTGGCGAGGGTTGATGAAGAAGCTTGATGATGTTTCTGACTTCTTGCAGGAGTGATCGTAACAGCCAGGCGCTTTGACAGGGAGCGTCAAAGAGAGTACTCAATTACAGTAACGGCCACTGATTGGGCTGAGGAGCCCCTCATCGGTATCTGTCAGCTCACTGTCCAGATACTGGATCAGAATGATAACAGCCCCAAGTTTGAGAATTTGCGCTATGAGTGTAAGTATTATATGTATATTTATCTATCAAGAAAAACTGATAGCAAAGCACAGGCAAAGACACCAAACCAAATTGTAAACAAACAAAAAATTACATATGAAGGGTATTCCAGCATGTCATCATTTGATTTAATTTAAAACTTTAAATTACGCTCTTGTTACCCAATTATAGAGAGGAGATATGTATTGATTTACTGTTAGGAAGTGTATTCTTTTTTTGCTCAGCATTTCTTACCCTAACATCTGTGTTTGCTAAAACAGAAGTTAAAAACATAGTTGTCCATATTAAAGTTCATGCTCAATAATCCAGGTTAAAAAAAATCCACCAGTTAAGTCAGATCATCTGGGTAGTTTGTTTTTTTGTTGAAAAATGTCATCCTTCATCCAAAGGACTTCATCAGTTCAAGAAGCTGCAACAAACTCCCATAAGTGGATTACTCACTTAGTGGTTCAACCAGTTTTGTGGTGATAAGATGGTTTCTGGAGTCCGCCCTCTCTCCCATCGACTTGGCCCACTATGTGAGTAAGCCACTCATGGGACTGAGTTTGTTGTGGCTCCTCAGACTGATGAAGTCCTTTGGATGAAGGGCGAAACATTTCAACAACAACAAAAAAAGAAACCATCCAGATCACCTGACTTAACTTTGGTGGATTTTTTACCTGGATTATTGAGCATGAACTTTGATGTTTTGAACCACTTTGGCTATGGTTGCATCAGAGGAGTAGACGGGGGAGAGGGCGGACTCCAGAAAACGTCTTATCCCCATAAAACTGGTTGGCCATGTGAGTAAGCCACTAATGGTACGGATTTTATTGTGGCTCCTTGGACTGATGAAGTCCTTTGGATGAAGGACAAAACGTCTCAACAAAAAAAGAAACCGACTGAACTTTGGTGGATAGTTGTATATATTGAATACTATAAACCTATTTCAGGTAATTTAGGGGCTGTGTCACTGACATGAGCTTAACATAAACCAAAGTTGATCCCATTCTACACCTGAGCTTTTTTTTTTTTTACATTACACTAGGCTTTATAAAACTATACTTACTCTTTCCAAGCAGCAAACAGAGTATTAGTCCTTGTTGAGATCAAAAATTGCAAATGTAACAATGGTTTCATGATTATCAGTGGTTATGTCACAATGACCCAGAGAAAAACTACTTGCAGCCCAAATGTCCACCATTGTTATAATAACACATTCATCTGTGAAGAGGTCTGTTGTACAATTTTGAGCCTTAGAGAAAACTAGAGAAATATAAGGGTTATTATGCTCCTCTGAAAGAGATCCAGATTGTCAGACTGTAAAAGAGATATTTGACCAAATTTGTACAAAAAAAGTCCCCATTCTTGAGTCCTTTGTTATTTAATGAAGTAAATAACTCATTTTATTCTCTGTAGACTTCTTGAGAGAAGACACTTTGGTTGGTACCAGTTTCCTCCGTGTGGCGGCTCATGATGACGACTTCGGCACTAACGCTGCCATCACTTACTCCATGTCGCTGGAGCAGCCCGAGTACCTTCGGGTCAACCCTGTCACTGGATGGGTCTACGTTAACCAACCCATATCTCAGGTTAGTCAGCAGTTATTAACACACTCTTTGTCAGTCAGAGCAAACACACACACAAACACTCTCCGGTAGCACCAGGCTGTAGCCTGTGGGTCTGTGTCAACAAAGTTAATGAACAAGCCACATCAAAGTGCCTCCATCTGCAACTACCAATCTGCATTTTTTTCCTGCTCCCAGAGGTGCTGCATGTGGGGAATACCACAAAGAAAAAAGACGGAAGAAAACAGATTTGAGCTAAACAAAGATTTATGATGCCTTTTAACATTCTAAAATTCCTCTGGTTATATTTGATTGCTACTATACAATTCTGTTACAAAAGACTTTAATTTAAAATAGCATAATGACCCTCTAGCCAGTAGAAAAGATGGCTACTACAATACATGGCACACATTTTTCAAAAGCCTGTTGTTACACACAGCAGTCTTTCCTCTTTCAGATTACAGTACTCTGTTTTGGTATTTTGTATTTTACTATTATCACCTGCAGACATTGTGATAAGGCTTTTGTCCCTGTCTGTGTATATGTGCTCTCAGTGTTAGCAAAATTTAAATAACTAAATAACCTTACAAACCACTACTATTATCTATTTGAGTTGATTATGTCTGCCTGATGACCAAAGATCTCACAGAAAACTCAATGGGTTTTGATGAAACTCCAAGAAATTAATCATTGAATATACTTCAGCTGATCAACTTTTGAAGTCAACCATAAATCTCCTCCTCTGGTTGAAGTGTTTTTATTTTTATTTTTGCATAAATGGCTTCCTTAATCTCCCTTTTCAAACCATCTGTCTTCTCTGTCCAAAAACATATTTAGTTCCTTTAGTTTCTCCAGTATACAGTAGCATGGCTCAGCCAGCTCTTCAGGACAACCTCTCCACAGACACACTTACATACTGTGTCCTGGATGACTGAGAATTTAGGGGTGTCAGGGTTGTCAAACTCAGTTACCAAAAGGAGTCAAAATTTAAAAACTTAATAATAATAATAATAATAAACTTTATTTGTATAGCACCTTCCACAATGCCTTGCATTGACCAAGGTGCTTAACAGGATAAAAAGAAGAATAAACGGGAACAATAGATCAATGAAAATAGAATAAGAAACCACAGCGATAAAAGAAGGCAATGGAAATAAAAAATGCTACATACTAAAATAACACAAGTAATAAAAGTTACACACAGAAAGCTTTTTTGAACAAGTGGAAATAAAAATGCAATTGAAATAAAGATGCTACATACTAAAATACAAAATAATAAAAGTTACACACTGAAAGCTTTTTTGAACAAGTGGGTCTTCAGTTTGGTTTTGAACAGAGTCGGATCGGAGGTGGCACGCAGCTCAAGGGGGAGGCTGTTCCAGGCTTTTGGGCCGGCAACAGAAAATGACCGGTCTCCCCATTGCTTGTACCTCGAGCGAGGCACCTCCAGCAGGTGTTGACTGGCAGATCGTAGGTCCCTGCCAGGCTGATGGACTTTCAGAAGTTCTGAGATGTAGAGGGGAGCAAGTCCATTCAGAGCTTTGAAAACAAACAGCAGCAACTTGAACTGTATCCTGAACTGAACTGGGAGCCAGTGTAGAGAGGACAGGACAGGAGTGATGTGTTCATATTTTCGTGTGTTGGTCAAAAAGCGCGCGGCAGAGTTCTGTACAAGCTGTAAACGGGAGATGGAGGATTGATTAATGCCAAGATACAAAGCATTACAATAGTCAAGTCTGGAGGTCACAAAGGCATGGATGGCCTTCTCCAGATCACCACGACTAAGAAATGACTTGACTTTGGAGAGCAGACGGAGTTGGAAAAAGCTGGTCTTGACAACAGAACTGATCTGTTTATCAAACTTTAAATTGGAGTCAAGCTGCACTCCAAGATTTCTGACCACCGAGTTGAAGTGGGGGAGGGGAAAACCAACACTGGGACTGGGAAGGATGTTGCTGGTGTCATCAGGTGCACCAAACAAAATGCATTCAGTTTTATCTGTGTTTAGGTGGAGGAAGTTTTGAGAGAGCCAGTGCTTAATGTCATTTAAGCAGTTGACAAGAGTGTTTGAACTGAGTGAGGGGTTGGGAGTGACTGGCAGATAGATTTGTAAATCGTCTGCATACATGTGAAAAGACAGGTTATGACGTGTGATGATTGATCCTAATGGCAGCATGTAAAGAGAGAAGAGGACTGGCCCTAGAATAGATCCCTGTGGTACGCCGGAGGTCAGAGGGGTTGATGAAGAGGAGGACAGATCGCCTATCATGACAGAGAAAGTTCTCCCAGACAGGTAAGATTTGAACCACTCAAGCACAGCTCCCTGGAGGCCAACCTGCTGAGACAAGCGGTTGATTAGTACCTGATGGTCGACGGTGTCAAAAGCTGCTGAGAGGTCTAACATCACCAGCAGAGCAGGGTTTTTTGCATCCAGAGACAGAAGAATGTCATTCTGTACTTTGAGCAGTGCAGATTCAGTGCTGTGACGAGCTCGAAAACCTGACTGAAATTTTTCAAACAGGTTGTTGAGTTCTAGAAAAGATTGAAGTTGAATAAAAACAATCTTTTCTAGGACCTTTGATAGAAATGACAGATGGGAAACTGGCCTGAAATTAGAGAGAGCTGTAGGATCTAGGCCTGGTTTTTTTAGAAGAGGCCTGACCACAGCATGTTTGAAAGCAGATGGCACATAACCTGAAGTTAGACAGCTGTTGATAAATGACAAAACACAAGGACCAATTACATCAAAGCATTGTTTGAACATTTTAGAGGGAATGATGTCCAGAGAACAGTTTGTTGGTTTCATCTGCTGAACCACCTTGGTGAGTTGAGGCAGTGAGACGAGATCAAACTGGTCAAAAACAGCAGTGGTTATTGTAGAGGTACATGACAGGATGGTGTTGGATGAACTGACAATGTTCTGTCTGATAGAGTCTATTTTGTTGACAAAATAGCTCTGAAAGTCATCACAGGTAGACTGTGTGGCAGTTTTCAGAACATCGACAGATGGATTGATGACAGACTGGAGTGTGCTGAAAAGCGTCCTCGGCCGGTTGGAGCTGGTGGAGATTAAGTTGGAGAGGTACTGTGACTTGGCCTGTTTCACAGCGTTATGATACTCACAGAGACAGTCTCTCAGTATTCCCTGAGATACATGAAGCCGGTCGCGCTTCCATTTTCGCTCTGCTTGTCTGCAACGTTGTCGAAGAGCTCGCGTCGTTTCGTTGAGCCATGGTGATGGTCTGTTTTTTGAAGATGTCTGTCTGAGAGGAGCGATGGAGTCCATGATCGTCGTGCAGGTGTGATAGAAGGAGCTGATGAAGTCCTCAGGATGTAGAGATGGGTCCAGGCTGACAGCAGAGCAAAATTCAGTGCTCTTAAAGGCATCAGTAAACTCATTTGGAGTTAATGGGTTGATGGAGCGGCAGAAACGTGCTGGGAGAATAGCCTTTGGTGCAGGAGTGGTGAAAAATTCAAATAATATGGGAAAATGGTCTGAGATACAGGTGTCCAGGATCTCCACAGCAGGTATTTGAAGGCCGTGGGAGATAATTAAATCCAGTGTATGACCCAGGGTGTGTGTGGCCCCCGAGATCGACTGTGACAGGTTAAAAGAGTCCAGGAGGTTCTGAAACTCACATCCAAGCTGATTACTTGGGCAGCAGGTGTGCACGTTGAAGTCTCCACAGAAAAGCCAAGAGTCAAACTTTGGTAGCAAGTCCGCCAGTAGTTCTGAAAACTCACTGACAAAGTTTTTATTGTATTGTGGGGGCCTATAAAAAACGCCACACAAAATAGGTTTAGCAGATTCCAGCACAAAAATCATGCTTTCAAAACTGGAATAGTTTTTCTGAGGCAACAAACGGTACTTGAATGCATCACTGAACACAGCAGCCAGGCCCCCTCCCTTTCCAGCCCCACGCGGAGCGCTCAGGTGGGAGTAGCCATTTGGAAGAAGCTCAGAGAAGCAGCTGTTGTCTCCTGTTTTCTGCCAGGTTTCAGTAATCAAAAACAGATCCAGACGATGAGTTGAGATCAAATCACTTAATATAAAAGTTTTATTAGTAATTGATCTGGCGTTAAACAATGCTGCACGTACTGGAACGCTGCCAGTTACGTCACTCTCAGCTCGAGCGAGCGGGCGGAGGTGTTGTTTAACGCTGCCTCGCTTCACTGTTTTCCTCACCGGGGGGCAAGATGGATACTGGTCGCTGGCGACATGATTGATAGCAACAAGGCTTCTGTGGCGACGAGCGAAGGAACGGCGGACATCAAAGACGCTGAATTCAGGAGGTAAGTCAGCCGTCGGCGTGTTGTGAGACGAGAGATACTTTTTAAATCTCACCAGGACGCCTGCCCTCGTTCCGCGTCTTCTGCGCCGCTTGTTGCGTGGCAGCGTGGTCGCGTTGCGTTGTAGGTAGGCTGGGATCGAAGCCAGGAACGGTGGTGGTGGAGGAGGCTTGAAATGTCCATATTTGCCAGTAGCCGGTGTGTTGATCAGCGAGTCTCGGAGACTTAGAAGAGTTGAGCGATCATAGACCAGGAGCGAGGATGCATCGTCGATGAAAAGAAGGCAGAACACGAACAGCAGTAAAAAGTTCAGGAGACGAGTTAGACAGCAGCCCGTGACAATAGGCGCCATCTTGTTAATCTGAGCCACGGGCCACATTCATCTGACACATTCACTCGAGTCAGATACCTGACATCTTTTCTTGGTTGCAGGTTCATGAACAAGAGTTTGATCTGTCTCACTTGACATTCTGTTACTCTTTCCACATCAGAATCAGTAATGACAGAATGATCTAACCATCTTTCCGGCTTCAAAGTTAGCCAGCTGGCAAGAGAAGTCCATACTAAATTATGTTTTTTTATCATTGTGAGGGACCAGATTTGGCTTGCAGCTCTTGAGTTTGACGTGAACATTGTGCAGTCAACCCAAATTAGGATGGCTGCTACAAACACCTTTACAGATATTCAGCTAAAATGGAGTGGTAGTTGCTGATAGTCACCCCCTACGCACACTTTCAGCCCCGTACATTGAACAGCTTTGCTTCAACCTTTGAAATCGACTGCCTGTTGGCAAAATATCTCAAGTATCACAGGCAAATGTTTAGAGAAGCTCTCTAAACACAATCACTGAATGTACATCTACAACATGTTAACCCAAATCAAGATAGATGTCATAGCTGCCATACTTTAGCAACATAAAATTAACTACAGGTGGTCACCGACTTACGAACGAGTTCCGTTCCTGTGGCCGTTCGTTACACGAAATTGCCGTAAGTCAGAATTACACACGAGCCGCCACTTATACACGTACTTGTACGGTAATGTACAGTTACCAAGTCACCAAGCACTTCGCCTATCCTAACACAGTACCCTACATAATTATCACAAAACACATACAGTACAGTACATTTAGAGACATACAGTAATAAATAAATAAAAAATACAATTTCGTACTGTGAGTTGGTCTCCGCCACCCGTTCAGCTCCATGTCCCTGGTGAGGCAGCGTTAGCATTTTAGCCCCTCCGTTAGCTCAGTGTCGTCCCTCCAAAAGGCTGCTCAGTTGTTTATCCGCGTTTTAGCATGTTAGGTCAGTGTTCATCCAACATCTGAGGCTACCAGGCGGACATTGAGGCGAGCTCCCGGCTGCAGCAGGCGTCTCCGCCGCCCGTCGGGTCCATGTCCTCGGTGGGGCTAGCGTTAGCATGTTAGCTCGTGGCTCCTTCTGTCACGCTCGCTGTCTGCTGGTTCATGCGGTCCAAGGCGTTTTCCTTCGTCCATCCGTCCCTCTGCAAAATCGCCGTTCAGCTCCCAGTTCTGATCGGACACGGTCGTCCGAAGCCGGCTGGCTGGAGCTAACTGAAGCTAACCGCAAAATGGCGGACACTGCCGAAAACATAGCTTGGTGTCCAGGGTTAGCGATCGGCGGCTGCTGCTCCATGCCTGAGACGCCCACAGAGTTCACAGATCCTTTCCAGCTCATTTAACCGTATGAGGCAACCTCTTATCGGACACACAGTCCTCCAAAGCCGGCTGTCTTAGCCGGAGCTAACCGAAGCTAACCGCAAAATGGCGGACACGGCGGCAGTGCCGAAAACTGGCAAAAACTGTCGGAAACTGCCTGAAACTGCCGGAAACTGTGCAAAAAGGCTTAAAAATTAGAATAAAAATAATAATAATAATGATACTTTATTTATAAAGCCATTTAAAACAACCACAGCTGCAACAAAGTGCTGTACACATGAAATCAAGAACATTTAAACACAATTTCTTTTCATATTTTTATTAATATGATGCATTCGTAAAGTCAGATCGCCGTAGGTCGAGACCGCCGTAAGTCGAGGACTACCTGTATAATACAGTCAATTTTACAAATATTGAACTAGAACCTGGTGTGCTAGTATTGGAGACTCATTCTCAACTCATTCTATGAGTACACATCTCACAAGTTCTCATCATATTGCTTGAGATTGGGCATTTTTTCGTTTGCAGGGCATTAACCAACACAGCTATACCAGGGGTGCCCAATACATCAATCTCAATCTACGAGTCAATCGCAAAGGCATTATGGGTAGAGCCCATAGTATAAAAAATAAAAAATAGACGCCAGCCTATCATCCATCCTCACTATGAAATGTGTCACTTGATTGACATACAAGGGCAGACAGTCAAGCGCTCATTCTCTCAAACCAGGCCTCAGAGTGGAAATTTTCAGGGGAAATATGTATATTTATCCATATTTACCCCCCCCCCCCCATGAAATTTTCCATGCGTGACGTCACACATATGCACTACAGGTGGCTGTGGTCAACAGTTTTTCGGCACTAACAGCAGTTATAATGAATGACCGAGAGCAGAGTGCTTTTTTTTCATTTTTTCATTTTTTTTGTGCTACTCATCCTTTTTCAGCATGTGGGAGAAAAATTTAAAAAATCCAATTCCAAAGCGAGGTTGGTGTATTCACCAGTTTGGACGAAACTAAGATCAAGCAGACACTGCATGCACAATGAATGCAGCTGAGTCGGCATCAGGGTTGTCAAATAAATTTAAAATGTCTTAATTACCCCTCCTTTTCTGTGCACATTTTCAACAAACAAAACACACACCTCATCTTAGAATATCTTCACTCAGCACATGTGACAGTTCAGCTCAAAATAGTAACAGTTTAAAGTGACAGTTCATAATTTCTTATCTGACAACCCAACTGACATGGAAAATACAGCTTTTTGCGTGTAAACCTACTCTTTTTTTGTTTACTTCCCCAAATAAACATCAATAAAAAACTAACATTTCCAGATGATGTTATTGTGTAAATAGGACCTTATAGTAGGTAGATCATATTGACTTGGTCATTTTAAAAGTAGCTCGCATGATAAAAAAAAGTCTGTCCACCCCTGAGCTAGGGTATACTGTATAGTGTAACTCCAACTTTTCTCAGTATGAGAGACGTTTTGTTTAAATCTCTGGCATGAAAGGCAGTGGGAGAAATACATTCCTTCTAGCAATGTTAGGACTTTAATTTTATTTTGCAATCATCTTACTTTATGGCAGTAAATCTGACAGCATTTATTTTCCTTATATATTAGTATTTTCAGTTTAAAGGCTGTGATACTGCCCTTCCCTCCCTATTGTTTGTCGACTAACGTGTGAACACAACTCTGTCGGGTCAGTGATGCAACACATTCTGTTTAAATTTTTTATAAGTATATTGTTGACTTTTTACGGCCCATCACCACTCTTCTCGTTCTTTGTTCTTCAGGTATTCAAACTGTTGTTATTTTTGGTACGCTCTTACTTTTGGAGTGTGTGGTTGTTTATTATTTATCATACTTTTCAGTGCAATAGTATCTGATTGCCCAGGACAATGTTGACTTTATGAATTCACCACCACCACCATCATCCATTATCTTTACCCGCTTCTTTCTTTTCGGTTTGCGGGGGTCATTTCCAGCTGCACAGAGAGAACAAACCACCCTGAAGGGTCCCCAGCTGGGATTCGATCCGGTGACCTTCTCGCGGAGAGTCAACAGCTCTACCAACTGAGCCACAGCGTCATGCAAAATTTAAAGATTTAAGCCCCAAAACCTCACCAACCAGTGGCGCTGCATTATTTAGGAGTATTTCAGAAGCTATTTGAATCATCCTACAATCTTTGTGCTGTTGATAAATTATAAAATCATTTCATTAAAAGTTGAATGTTGAGGCTTAACTGAGACAACGCTCTGTTTTGACTTTCTCAGCAGTGTTTGATTATAGTTTTATCAGAATTAGAATTTCACGCACTTAAACATAAAGCCACAGTTCCCAGTCTAGTATTTTAATGTAATGTGGGTGACAGAGGCCACTAAACAAAGGCAGATTTTCTTTATGTGTCACTGTAAGAGGAGCCAGAGCCCGGCTCACTGTCAGAACGTTGTACAGTATCTACAGCTCCACAGCAAATTAACTGGAAAGGAAAGGAAAAGGTTGGCGGGACTGAATCCAAAGCACTTCATGAATATGTTCCGAGTGAGATAAAAAACTATTACTGCAAATTTAATCCTGAACCTTTGTTGCCAAAGCCGGGCAGACGTTCATTTAGTTTTAAAAGGAGCAGCTCCTGGGTCCACAGTGAAAAGCACAGATTGCAATCTTTGTTCTGTGGTTTCAAGGTTTGCAAGAGTTGTTCACAAATACTAATTGAGCCGTCCCAGAAATAGTAAATGTAAGTTTGAAATGAAAGGAGATCCCTTTTAGCACATTAACTTGATAACAGCTGAATTATTATTTAGATTTTTTCATTATTACTATCAGAGTGGTACAAATACACAATGTTTCGGTGGATAGAATGAAATGAAAGTATGTGTTTGTATAAAGAAGTATCCATTCTATTTCCTCCCCTAGTTTGAATAAAACAGTGTTTCACATTGTTAAATTTATACATGCCCTCTCAAACACACAAATGACGTGTATATTTTATTTTCTGAAAAAGTTTAACACAGTTCAAGTCAAATATAACTTTATTTTAACTGATTTAAAAAACCGAGTACCATATTTTTTTGGACTAGAAGGCGCACCAGATTATAAGGTGCATTAAGTGAAACAAAACAGTCAGATAAGTTTAACTCTATTCAACTCATTTACAATAGCCACATAAAATTGGTTCAAGGTCAGTAAGCACAACCAGAATAAACACCTAAGGTGCACCTGATTATAAGGCTCACTGTCGATTTGTAAGAAAATTAAAGGGTGCACATTATAGTCTGAAAAACATGGTAATTCTGCGACCTGAATGATAAATTAAAAACTGTTTAAAGGCTCATGCATGCTTCTATTTGAGCCATTTTTGCCCTGAAATGTTTATTTTCATAGTAAATTGTGTGAAGATGCACCAGTTTATTGAATAGTCAAGTCAAGTCAAGTCAATTTTATTTATATAGCACAGTTAAAACAGATAAACTGTTATCAAGGTGCTTAATAATAAGCTGAATAATTACAGAATTACTGAATTACTGAATTGACTTAATTGCAATTTTTTTTTTTAAATCTGGCACCTGCATTCAAATGTTCAAAAACTAGAATAATTTTAACAATTTAAACAAACAAGTCTATAAAGTTCTTATTGTAGCGCACAATGAATATTCAAGTTTCATCGCAGCTACTGCTGCAACGCTAATGTTTGCACTCCACTTAAGAAAATGCTGCCCTCGTAGAAAATAAAATAAAATAAATGT
Organism: Garcialebias charrua; assembly: GCA_038048925.1. Classification (NCBI taxonomy): domain Eukaryota; kingdom Metazoa; phylum Chordata; class Actinopteri; order Cyprinodontiformes; family Rivulidae; genus Garcialebias; species Garcialebias charrua. The sequence continues at coordinate 1,860 of JBBPBX010047021.1, read as the reverse complement.
TTTCTTCTTTTAGGATGATGGCCTGACATTTAAAAAAAAGGTAGAAGTGTTTATTTAAATGCAACACAAACATAAATATGTAATCAGTTACAATTACCCAACCAGCTGTAATCACACGCAGAGATCTGATTTAATGAATTTAAAGTCAGTATTTCTTAAAGTTTATGCCAGTCACAGACTCCAGGAAGTGAGGGCTAAGTTATGAGTAAGACCAAACAGATATAAAAGTTTTAATACTTCAAGACTGTGGGTGATTCTACTGCCAGCAGAGTAATTGGTGTCACTTGAGAGTGTTAGAATTGGTCAAAAGGGAGGAAATTTGACCAAAGGCTTAGATTTTCCAAGCAAGCAGGCTTAAACTTTGTATCAGGTTTGTCAGAGAATCAATGGTCAATTAAAAATATGTTCCTCAATGTGAAATAGCATAGAATTGGGATTTTGACAGTCTGGGGAAATCATAGTGCATAAAGAGCGAGATTAGAAAGCACCATTGGGTGTGTGTAGCTCTCAGGTGGCACTGCATGAGAAACATAATGCCACAGTGACAACAGAAATCACGTGGATTTGGGATTATAATGTAACACAGTCTGATGCTGCATTCAAAAAGGGGCACTAAACTGAGGACTACTCCAGCTGAGCAGAACAGTTGTCGGGTTCTTCAGGAATGAGCTCATCTCAGGTGGACAGGAAGACAGTGGACACACGTCCAATGAGTCTTAACAAGTATTACCTTTTGTAAACTGTGCAGCTGTGTTGATGCACAAATGAACTTATGTTCCTGTTAAAGTTGCAACAGCATCTATGTATCACAATTGATATTTTTCCCTTATTGACTAAATCAGTAGTTCTCAAACTGGGGTCCCTGGACCCATGGGGATTCACAAGCTGGTGCTTGGGAGTCTGCAAACAAAAGAAAAAGATTAAATTTTACAAGCACGTAGATGCTTAACAGCCCGTTAAAATACACCAAAATGAAGAAAATTGCATTTACTGTACTTTATTCAAAATTCTCTGGGAGAGGACCCCAAGACCCTCTCACCCCCACTCCTTCTCACTGGCTGGCCCACTATTGCGTTCCGGCATCGATTGGTTTACAACTTAAGCCTTGTAACTTGGTATGGCTACTGCTTTAATGATTCTATTCAGTTTTCTGTAATAATTTGAAGAAGTGGCAATGGGGGACGACACGGGAAATAGAGGCAGGGCAGCCGACCTGGGACTCAAAAGTCACAGGTTTGATCCCCAGCCATTCCCACATGTCGTGGAGTCTCTGAGCAATACACTGAATCCCTAGTTGCTCCCCTGGTGCCTACATAGCTGCCCACTGCCCCGCCTGGTTTCATCCCAGGCGCAATGGGCCAAATGCAGAGAACTCAGCCTCCCCACCATCACAGACATCTACACCTCCAAATGCAGGAAGAGGGCCACCTGCATCATGAAGGACCCTACTCACCCAGCACACACACTTTTTACCCGGATCCCCTCAGGAAGGAGGTTAAGTAGCATTAAGTTTAGAACCACTAGACTGAGGAACAGCTTATACACTGAGGCTGTTAGACTCATGAATAAATAACCAGAATAATCACTGTGAAATATCACATCATGTTGCTGCTGATCTGTTTCATGTTGCTGCTGATCTGTTTCATGTTGCTGCTGATCTGTTTCATGTTGCTGCTGATCTGTTTCATGTTGCTGCTGATCTGTTTCATGTTGCTGCTGATCTGTTTCATGTTGCTGCTGATCTGTTTCATGTTGCTGCTGATCTGTTTCATGTTGCTGCTGATCTGTTTCATGTTGCTGTGTTTCATTCGTGCTCATCTGCTCACACAGACTCATGTTCGTGCTGCTATTTGGCGTATT
>JBBPBX010047020.1:8537-26348 GCA_038048925.1 Garcialebias charrua | reverse complement strand
CACTCGGTGCTATTTTCCGGAAACACAATATACCCTTCCACTTCTACGCTGATGACTGTCAAATTTACTTCCCCCTAAGACAAAATGGTACAGGCTCTATTCAACCTCTGCTCGACTGCCTGGCTGACATCAGGGACTGGATGGCTTTAAATTTCTTAAGCTTCAACGATAAGAAGTCGGAAGCCATATTGTTCCTTCCCAATGACACAACCTCAAACCACTGCATTGACCTGTCTGCTCTACCCCTGTCCGAAAAACAAAAAGTCACAAATCTGGGAGTGATAATGGATCCTTCCATGAAACTCAACAGTCATGTAAACATGATTGTCAAATCCTGTTTTTTCCAGCTGAGGCGTCTGTCTAAGCTGAAGCCCATATTATCAAAAAACAACCTGGAGACAGTGATTCACGCATTCATTACATCTAGGCTGGATTACTGCAATTCCCTTCTGCTTGGCGTCAGTCAAGCCACCATTGCACGATTACAACTGGTTCAGAACGCAGCTGCCCGATTTTTAACCAGCACACGCAAAAGAGAGCACATTACACCAGTCTTGGCCTCCCTTCACTGGCTACCGGTTCATCTTCGAATCCAATTCAAAATTCTCATGTATGTCTACAAATCGCTGAACAGTCTCGCCCCCGCCTATCTCTCGGATCTGATACACCCATATGTCCCTCCACGTGCTTTGAGGTCAGAGGATCAGGTACTCTTAATAGTTCCAGAAACTCGCCTTAAGCGCAGGGGTGACAGGGCGTTCTCTGTAGCAGGCCCAAGACTCTGGAACGAGTTACCGCTGCTCATCAAACAGGCCCCCTCCCTCTCGGTTTTCAAATCCCGGTTAAAAACTCACTACTACTCCATTGCTTTCAATGCCAGCTGATTTGTATTGGATCGTTTTATTTATGATCTGCAATGTTTTTATGTTTTTCGTGTTGTACTTCATTGTCTGTGTTGCCTGTTGCGTGTTTGTTTGTCCAGCACTTTGTGTGGACTTGTTCCTGTTTAAAGTGCTTTATAAATAAAATGGTATGGTATGGTATGGCGTTCGAGGAATGAGTGGCCAGGAAGGTGGGTCATCAGATTCTGTCGGCGCGTAACCCTGGAGCACGGACGTGTCACGGGTTTGGTTGATTTGTGTATTCCCGGCTCCGTGGTTTAGAACGGAGCGGGAGGTGGAACACGTGACACCGCTCACCTGCCTCTGTGAGGAGACACGGGCCTGTTCGCAGGCACCTCTGTGCTTGTCTGTTGCAGACATAGCAGAGGCGCCCTGCTGGGGTTAATCAATTAGGCTAACACCCCGTGAGCCGTGAGGGAGGGGGGGAAGATGGCCCCGCCCTTTATGTCGGCTGGGAGAACAGAGGGGACTGTTCTGCTGATGTTACTATGTTTGTTGTTGTTGTTGTTGGGTTTTTTGATTCAAGAAAACAGAGTCTGTTTTTTTAACTTTATTCGTGCTTATGTGTAACAACATATTTGACTTTATGTCACTCACAGCAGAAAGAACATGATTTGTGTCTAAAACAGAAGCACCAGCATTTTGTACCATGCTACAAACAAAGTCTGGACGTGAAAAGATCATTTCCCGTACCGCGTGGGCGGGTGATCGTGTAAAGTTATGAAGCAGACCTGGTTCATCAGGCACGCTTCTGTTTGGTGTCCCGGTTTGCCGAGGAGGTTCTGTACCAGTCCGCCTGGCGGGGAACAAATCTGTTCTTACTCCAGGCGTGTTCAGTCCGAGGTGGAGCCGGCGGTGGTCTCTGCCGGTGCTCGACCTCGTACGCCGGCCGCTTTTGCGGTGGGGCACGTGTGGCTGAGTGGTGTCGAGGCTGCGGTGCTCTGCTCCCAGCTGATTCCCTGGGGGGGGCGAAGGTTCTCCTGGGGATGCCCACCCGGAGAGCTTCAGCCTGTTTGCGCCTCTGGTCCAGCCTGGTCTGAATTCGATCGAGCGCTTTTCCAAAAAGCCCCGTCGGTTCTATTGAATGGTGGAGAAAAGGAATTTTCTGTCCCTCCGGGAGGTCAGTCAGGGTCATCCACAGATGGCGTATTGCGATGACCACTTCTGCCATTCCCCTGCCCTGAGCAACAGCTGCTGTCCCCATCATGCGGAGCACAAAGTCTGTTGCCCTGCGGGCTTCATCCAGCAGCTCGGCGGCAGCTTGCTTGTCTGTCGTTACCTGGAGCTCCTGTAGTTTTTCAGCCAGGTAAGCTTGCATCATTGCGGATGCGTTCATTGCGGATGCGTTCATCGCGCGCTACGAGGCCCTGAGCCCTGTAGCACTTCTCAAGCAGAGAGGCCGAGGCTCGACAGGCTTTTCTGGGGAGAGTTGGTTTTGTCCCGGATGACTTGGGAGCCAGATGAGACGCCAACGTGTCCTCAATTTGAGGAACGTTGACTATTCCCACCTCATCCATCCCATCCACGTCGAGAAACTGTGAGAGCGGTAACAGCATGGGCGCCCTGGGCTGAGACCAGGTGCGAGTCAGTTCTGTGAGGAAGTCCGGAAAGACGGGCATCCTTTGCCTCGTGGCGGCCTGCTGCTTTGAATAAAAATAATTTCCTGCCATCCTCGTGACTTGTTGACGAGGTGGAGGCTCCAGCCATCGGATTTGCAGCGCATCCGCTGCTCTGTGACACAAGTCGAACAGAGCAGGTAAGTCTGAAGCCATACTGTTCCTTCCCAATGACACAACCCCGAACCACTGCATTGATCTTTCTGCTCTACCCCTGTCCGAAAAACAAAAAGTCACAAATCTGGGAGTGATAATGGATCCTTCCATGAAACTCAACAGTCATGTAAACATGATCGTCAAATCCTGTTTTTTCCAGCTGAGGCGTCTGTCTAAGCTGAAGCCCATATTATCAAAAAACAACCTGGAGACAGTGATTCACGCATTCATTACATCTAGGCTTGATTACTGCAATTCACTTCTGCTTGGCGTCAGTCAAGCCACCATTGCACGATTACAACTGGTTCAGAACGCAGCTGCCCGATTTTTAACCAGCACACGCAAAAGAGAGCACATTACACCAGTCTTGGCCTCCCTGCACTGGCTACCGGTTCATCTTCGAATCCAATTCAAAATTCTCATGTATGTCTACAAATCGCTGAACAGTCTCGCCCCCGCCTATCTCTCGGATCTGATACACCCATATGTCCCTCCACGTGCTTTGAGGTCAGAGGATCGGGTACTCTTAAAAGTTCCAGAAACTCGCCTTAAGCGCAGAGGTGACAGGGCGTTCTCTGTAGCAGGCCCAAGACTCTGGAACGAGTTACCGCTGCTCATCAAACAGGCCCCCTCCCTCTCAGTTTTCAAATCCCGGTTAAAAACTCACTACTACTCCATTGCTTTCAATGCCAGCTGATTTATATTGGATCGTTTTATTTATGATCTGCAATGTTTTTATGTTTTTCGTGTTGTACTTCATTGTCTGTGTTGCCTGTTGCGTGTTTGTTTGTTCAGCACTTTGGTGTGGACTTGTTCCTGTTGAAAGTGCTTTATAAATAAAATGGTATGGTATGGTATAGGGATGGAAAAGTCCGTCTCAGGGAGCACAGGTACCGGGGTGCGGGAGAGGTCTTCTCCCTGTTCCCCGTACCCGACGTCGGCCCGTCCGCAGAAAATTCACCTGAGGCTGAAATTGAGATCTCGTCCTCGTTCATCATGCCTCGAGTGTCAAAGTCGACAGTTAAGTCCACCATGGGGGTCAGCACATCTGGGCTGTCGCCCCATTCGACTCAGGTGTTGTCATCCAAAGCCATGCTCTCGAGCTCCGGCGTGGGAGTCAGAGGCTCAGTGGTGTCCGGGTCTGCCGACTCCACCGCAGCCCCCATAGCCTTGGTGACGAAGTCCGCCCGGTGCCTCCTCACCGCCTCCAGCATCTGGCTGCAGTGTGGGCAAAAGTCGGGTGCATCCATTGCCATGTTCGCGTGCAGTACACCCAAGCAGACGGGACAGGCCTCATGGGGGTCCGTCGTTGAGAGGGAAAAACCGCATCCGCTGGGGCAGGAGCGTGAGGTCGGACTCGTCTCTCTGCTGGTCTTTTTTGGAAGTTTTTTCTTTCGCTTTCCTTTCTCCGGAGGCATGTCTGAGATAAGGCGAGCGAGTCCTTCCAAGATCCTTTTTCTTCTGATTTGAGACGTCTCCTCCGTCGCGTCGCTTTCGCTGGCTAGCCTTGCTACGAGTTAGCAGAGGTAGCGGTGTGACGCAGTTTGCGCCGTCGAGTGAAGCAGTCTGCAGAAAGAGGAGAAGAAAAAACTTAGAGGTTAACATGTGCACAGGCAGACACACCCCATCCTTGCATGCATTTGCAGGTTTGTGTTGTTAAAATCAGTTTAGAGTCACTTTTCAAGCTTACAACCTTTTTCTTAATTATATGAATTATGTGTGCAATGCTCCCTTTTAAGCCGCTGACACCCATCCATCGATCTCTTATTGCCCTTCACCTTGCTTAAACCTGAACTCTCTCTTCGCGGGACTTCTCTGTTGCTTCATCACTCGACCAGAGGTGAGCTTGCACCCTACACAGAGCGTACAGAGAATTATTCCTGCGTACTGCTGGGCTAGCGAAAGCTAGTCCGGCACATTTTTCCTTAAGTACTCAGAGGGCGTGGCCTCTGGCGCAACGCTGACGCCCCTGCCGTAAAGGTGTGATTGTATACATAGTGCCCATGTCAAAGTCAAAAGTCAAAGTCAACTTTATTGTCAGAACTGCAATATGTACAGGACATACACAGGACCGAAATTGCGTTTCTCTCAGTCCCTCGGTGCAACAGTAACCATCTAAACACTAAACACTAAAACATTTAATAAACATAAGCATAAAATAGTAAAAGTGTAACACTGTCCTGAGTTTTTTCATAATAGTATAAAAGTATGAAAATTTACACCAACACTGAAACACCAAACACCCCTAAAACACCAAACACCCAATGAACATAAGCATAAAATGAAATAATAAAAGTGTAATACTGTCCTGAGTTTTTGCATAGTAGTATAAAAAGTATAAAAAGTATATCTATAAAATAAACTGAAGGTTCTAGCATTGACATTTGCAAAGAGTGGCACAGCAGCATATGAGTTAATGTACACAGTATATGTATGAGGTAGTTGATGTTGGTATATAGGCAAAGTGGCATATGCAGTAAGGCACATAAGGCACATTTGGCATCCTTAGATAAGGCTAGTCAGAGAATGCTGTATATGTATCAGCAGTAGTGTAGATAAAAGTAGTGTAAATGTAAACAGTAGTAATAAATGTAAAGCAGTAGTAATAAATGTAAACCGTATTAATAAATGTAAACAGTGAATGTAAACAGTAGTATGACTATAGGCAGTAATGTAATACAAACATTAGTGCAAATATGAGAAGTAGTGCAAACTGAATGAGCACATGACCGAGAGTTTAGTGAATAACCCGTTTGATGACACAGAGTCCAGTGTTAAAAACTTTGTGTTGAGTGGTAATGTGTGAGAAAGTTTTTTGTGTTAAGGCAGTTCAAATGGGAGGGGAGGCAGAGCAGGCAGAGTGTTTAGCATTCTGACTGCCTGATGAACAGAGCTGGAATGTCCTGTTTGACCCTCCCACAGGAAGGCAAAGCAGCAGTTGGAGCGCATTCTAATGGATGTCCATTTTTCACGTTGTTTTTTTTTGTTAATTTCTAATTAATTGCAATGGTTACTTCGTGTTGGGTCAGTGGGTGTTCCAGTCGGGTAGACGTTTGGGCAACGCGCAGGTTTCACTTAATCAAAAAAAAAAGTAAACGTGAAGGATTTATCTCATCGGAGAAGCTCACAGCAGCTCCATCGCTCTCTGACTGCTCGGAAGGATCTGCTCTGGAAGACGTCGTCCTTTTGGCCGGTAAACAAAATATTCTACATAAATCATTTTGTGAAACTATGTCAGAACAATGTTAGAGTACAACTGTCTGTGAGTTAGAGCTGGTTTTTTCTTTCATTATTTAGCAACACCGTCTTGATGTGGTTAGCTTAGCATCTCGCTAACGCGACAACAGCCTCCTCACAGTCTCGCCGGTCCTCTGGGCCGGCGGGGAGACCGCCCCAGTGGGGGAAGGAGGATGGGAGCCAAGTCGTGCGGGCAACGCATCGGTCCCATGGGACGTGCCCCCGCGGCCGCGACGGATCCACGCCGTGCGACCTACCTGAGCTCGCCGCGAGCCTCCGTGCGACGGATGCTAACGCGACATGCTAACTTCCAACACGGTAACACTCAAAGTGCTGGTTCTGGTCCGTGTTCAGCTTGGACTGTTTATTGGCTGTGTGTTATTTTAGTTAAACCTTTATTTAGCTGGTTAGATATGATTGAGACAGTTTACACATCTTTCTTGGATTTAAAGCTGTGAAGCTCTGCGCTGTGAAGCCGGTGTGCGCTCCTCGTAGTAATAAAATAATTAATAAATAAAATAAAATAAATTGCACATCTTTGTCATCTGTGTATGTTTCCCATACTTGACAGACGAAATTGGTCTCTGCATTTAACCCAACCACCACCAGGTGGTGCAGTGAGCAGCCGTAGTCAGCGCCCGGGGAGCTGGGGAAATAGGTATGCACTCATAGACACCCCAATGATATCAGAGTAACTACTTTGTGACTAGTTGTCCGATTCTGCCATGATTTCTTTCTCAAACTCATTTAACTCCGACCACTGCCATTTTGCTCTTGCTCCTTGGCGAAGCTAGTAATGTATTTAGCTGTGCTAGCTCGTGTTTTTGTCCGCCATTTCTGCCTTTAAGAGTGGCGAAACACCCGGTATTGCGCAATACTCCCCACCGTGTGGGAACTATGTATTCCTTCAGATAAAACTGTGCAGGCGCAATTTCCCATAGTGATATGTTGCACCGAGTGACAAGACTGATAAGGGAACCACACATGCATGGAGAGAACATGCAAACTCCACCCAGAAAGGCCTCCGAATTGGATTTGATCAATCGACCATCTCGCTGAAAGGCAACAGCTCTACCAACTGCTCCACCGTATCAGTAGCATCATCAAAATAACCACCAGACTCCTTGTGACATTTAGGTTTTCTGTTGACGTCATTCCAACAGACAAAACAAACATTTTTTTATTAACATCTCTTATTATCACACAACATGACATGTTTTAAGTAAAATTAGGTTATGGTGTTTTTTTTCTGCTGTTGAAGTGAGTTCTTATTTGCAATTTAACACATTGTTCAGAGTTTTTTTTTTTTTTTTTTGCAACAAGAATCTGTCCAACGTCTGAATCTATCTGAACCCAAATAACGTGGTTTGTTTGTCAGACATGATAAAAAATTTGTTTGCAAATGCTCATTACTAAACAGAGGGAAAGCTTCTCTCTACAACTGGCTTTTTCTTTTTTCTGTTTAAAGGATGACCAGAATAAAAGGTTATCTGGCAGAAGCATTCAGAACTTGGTCAATTACTGTAGTAAACCTGTTGTAGGATTTATCAAAACGTTGAAGGAATCAAGCGTTTTCGAAAAAACATTTTTTCTGATACATTTTGTTTTTCAGATTAATTATTGACAAAAGACTGTGGTGAAATGTCAATTATTAGGTTGAAGACAGAACAAACTGTAACCTGTCTTTACTGCCACAAGAAACTCAAATAAAAACGCATCCCTACTAAGTGGAAAGAAGAGCTGAAGTATGAAAAATTATAACTTTAATTGCAATATTATTGCCATTTTAGTCAGTAGTTTATTCCAATGTACATAACTGAGTACATCAGTAAATGTTGCCTATAATGCATACCCGTTTGATGCCCCTGCTCCCACCATGCAGTCTCAGCAGGATGATCCATTTCGCTCCTCTGTCTTTACGTTCCTTTCCTCCTCCTCTCAGTCTCATTTCATACCCCAGTCATTATCAGTCTCTCCCCCTCCTCCCATCCTGCTCCTGAACAGGACCCATTGGCCCTGATTAATCTGCTGCATTTGACTTAATGAGAGGTCATTCACATATCTGATCACAATGGCTGCAGGAATCAATGATAGATAGCCACTTGACAGAAATACCAAGGTGTTGGGGATGAAAAAGAAGAAACAAAAAACTGAATTTGTGAGGGCTTTGTTTGATATTCCCCTCCTGTGCTGTATACCTGAGTGTGTTCTCTTACTTTGTGTAAAATAACTGGTTCAAACCTTTAAAAGCATCTGAGATCACTTCTTTTCTCCTCCTGGGGGTGTTATAGTTAAAGCCTGTAAGACGAGCTATTTAGATTCTCAGTGCAACACTCAAGGGTTGGATGAGGTGAGTGTTGTGGATGAAATGTGCGTTTGTACGCGTTAAGACCAGATACGTACACAATAGGTCATTCGATAAAGTAGCTCTATGATGCACACATCTAAAGAGACACATATAGCTGGTACTGGCACACGTACAAAAAAACTTCAGTTAGGAGATTATGAATTGATTTCTTCCACGCTGTAAAGCCAGAGTCTTTCTTGGTGGATGCAGTGATGTGTCCACTTGACCTTTCTTGGTGAGTTCTTTTCTGGTGAATTGACTCCTAAGTGCTTGGCCCTAACCTTTTCAGCACCAGCGGTGTCCTCCATCTTCAGCGTGGCCCGGCTGGCAGATGTTAGCAGCCTGTCAGCGCATCATGCTGAACCCCATCTCTCTGTCATGCAGAAATACTAGTGTTAGTGCAAACTGCAGGAACGCTGCAGAGGAGGACTTGATGCAGATTATTGTGTTAAAGGCTGCAAAATGAATGCAGCAGTGTTTTGTTCAGACTGTGTGCATGTAGTATGTATGTATGACAGCATGTCGTAATGCTATGTTGACTTACACCTATCTGTTGCCATTTAAATTGCACTGTTTAGGCCTACACAACTCCCTTTTATACATTATGCAGGGTGAGACATGTGTGGAGTATCTGCTGCCACTGAGTTTCCTGGTCTTAGTCCAAGTGCCATCTCAGGTCTGTAGAGTGTGGAGGCATTGAGAATGGTCAGTGACACCAAGGTCCCAGGCATCTGAACTAGCATCTGTTGTGGATGGGAGCTGCACAGCGGCTGCCCTGTCCTCGCTGTTGGCCTGACACCATCCTACGCTGTCCACTGTCTGTCACACGCAGCGCCATGCAAAGGTAATTGTGAACTAGAGTGGTGCTTTGGGCCCTCTCGCTAAGCAGCCCCTAATGACAGGCAGAGAGACAGCTACACATGTTCACCGGCTCTCCCTCTGGAGGAGGCTACAGATAGAGCTCCGGCACAGACACTGACCTGTCACGGTGCTGTCAGCAACCAGCCTGTCAGCCGTGCAGCCCGGTTCGCAGTCTAGCGATCCCAGGTGCTCTGCTGACAATCCCTGTACCCTGTTCTGTCAGCTTCTCCGCCAGGCCTGCTGCTGCTAAAATTCATTAAGGCTTTATTCAAAGCGGCCTCGGCCACTTCAATATGAGCCTCGTGCGTGGGACAAGAGGAAACAGCACTTTTTCATGCTTTGAATTGCTGCCGAGGGTCTTCTACACTGAAAGTTGTTCTGCCATCTTGTAATAATTGTTAGATTTCCACACAACTTCCCGCTCTGTTCCACATGGTCTCCTTTGCTAAGATGACTCTTGAGGTGTGCTTTCTGCGTTTATGAAGGATTCTCCTGGTACAGCTCAGCACAGACGTATTGAACACATGTGCTAATATCTCCTCATAGGAGCCCAAATGAGCCATTACAGAAGCTAATCTGACAGGCACGCTGCGTTCAGTTCCCCATCTGCCAGCCACAGCACTGAGAGCCACAGTTTGTTCCTCCTGACTGCAGAACGGGATGGGACAGATGGAAAACGCGCTACTTTAGTAGCAGCCTGACCATGGATGAGAAGATGCAGGGAGAAGGACGACGACTGAGAGCATGGTCACACAGCAGATAAATCACCTGGTCAGTTGGTGTTTGGTGGAAACACCGTCCAGTTAGTCGCTTTTCTTTGTTCAGTTCTGAGGAATTCTCATACACAAAGTTATCTTTTTTTTTCCTGTTGGGCCCTATACTTTCTCGTTTTAATGCAGTTTCTCATTTTCAACCCATGGAGATCAGGAGGAGAAAATATGGAGGGAACAAAGAGGCAATGCAAGCGGCTGTCTACCTCATGGGGAAGAAGACATATAACATTAATGGTATCTGTTAACATCTCCTTAACCCCAATCCTCCATTGCTTTCAGAGCACCTCCCATTCCTTCCCTTTTCCCCCCTGCAGCCGAGCAACCCATGCACAACCCCACCGTGATCCCCTAACCCGCCACCCCCTCCCACCTCAGGCTGCGCTCCCTCGGGGCCTGTTTGTTTCCCTGCCAGGGGCACAGGCGGCGGAACACTGATGAGGTGCTCAGGCCACCGTGAAATGTGCCATAACCTGCCAGCGCAGGGGCCTGGTGAGATTGCCGTATTTACTTTTTAATCTGGCCGCCTTAATACATGCGATAAAAACTTTGTCACATTAGATGGTGACAGATGGGCCCGGAGATGTTATTACTGGTAGGGTTGCAGGCAGGGGGAGAAGAGCGGGTGTCAGGGGTGGGGAAGAAGGTGAAGGCTGGGGGAGCACAGGGGGGCAAAGGGGGTAAAAGGGAGAGAGGCAATGCCCCCAATCACAATAATTTTTCATCACCCCAATTACATTGTTGAGTGCATCTCAGCGGTAGCATACACCCCCCGGTCCAAGCTGCTCGGAAAAAAGTGAAGCATAGAGACATAAATAAAGATAAAATGAGGTGCCCTGGGTCTTCTATCCCGCTGACTATTCCTCTGCCATCTCTCCAAACTGATGGAGGCCCTGTTTAAATGAAGGCTAAATCTTATTTAGATAAGAGAACTGCACTGCTGCCTGGGACGAGAGCATCATTGTTTTGTTACTTATGACTGGGGAGGTGGGGAGAAAGAGGGGGAGACGGGGGAAAATGACTGGTCTTTGCATGCTCTCATGTTATAAGAGAAATTGAATGTTGATTTTTGCGTTTGCAGAAGTGTGAGCGTGTGGACCACAAAGAGAGAATAGCTGTCACCATACAGATATGACAGGCGTGCTTTGTGTTTTTTAAGTGTGCATTTGTGAAGTCAGTCTCTTGGTAATAAAATTACGTTGTGGTAAATCTATCCTAATATCATTTCCTCTCTAGAAGCGCTGCAGATGGACTACAATATCAAAATAGGCTGAAGCTGTTTAAATTTTCTTTTTATGGCTAAACATCAGAATACGTTTTGATGTGTGTGTGTGTGTTTGTTGCAAACACTTTGTTGGTGTTGCTGAACACGGTTCTCATCCGCCTCAAGCTGCAGTTTAATGTGAAGATTTTCAACCGTTTTCCCTGTTTTCCTTTTCTTTTCTTCTTTTTATTGTGGTGAAATTAAATAAAAGTGTTTGTGACATGGATGTTGCAGGTAATGAGAGCCCGAGAGCAGCTGGGAGACTACACAGGCCTGCGCGCACATCATTAGGAGCTCGGAGGCTCCCGGGCTCCTGCACGCTAGCGTGAGCCGCTAATGAAAAGAATGTAGTCACAGATCTCATTTTTCAGGCAATTCTTGTGTAAACTGGAGATTTTCCAGTGTGTGCACAGTGGAACTGGGGCCCAACATAAATCACACAGGCATGCTCCCTCCAGTGAGAGAAAGAGGGGGTTTCTGAGCACATGCTAACCACACAGACATATGCTGCAGGAAACTGAAAATCTGCAATGGCACAGCTACCTACACCTGTCTACTCTTCTTCTCCCCATCTCATCAAGCTTTCTATCCATCCACACTGTCCTGTCCAACAGCCCCCCCCCACCCCATACTCTCATCTATAACATCCCCTCCTACCCGCAGGCAAACCAACCAGGGACGCCTGCATGCAAGCCATTGAAATGGGTCATTTTTTAATTAAATACAATATTAATTACTGCGAGCATCATTACCGATATGTGAGATTTGACTAATTAGTGTAATAGTTTTGGAGTCACGCTCATTAAATATGAAAATTACAGCAGTAGAAAGGATTGGTTCCGTGATCAATCTTTTATGGACAGATAGGAAATGATTTAGAGAATAGCTTTTATTGTACAATTAACTGCATTACAACCTGCCAGTCAAGAAGAAAAAGTGTGTGGGGAGTTTGGTCCGTGTTAAGAGTTTCAAACAAATCCTGTCGCTGGTTTCTGGCTTGACTTATTTTTCAAACACGTTTTTTTTGTGGCTGTAACTACATAAAGCCGTTCCCAGAAAATGAACTCTTACCTTCATTACTCTCTCATTTAAGATGCTAAATGAAAGGTTGATTTTAACCATGCACCACCTTCAGAGCTTATTGTTCTTAGGTTTGGCAGTCTTACCCTCACAAGGATTAAAGTAACCATGGCGTATTAGAGAAAGATCATTTTATGTTGAGAAATTGTATCGTTAAAGCCCTTTTTGTCAAACAACATAAACATTTTCACCTCTCAAGCAATTTTGCATAATCAGTTAGCGCTTGGATAACGGTTGTAAATGACTATCAGCTACTACCACACCACATTTTAGCTCGAAATCTGTAAAATTCTCTGACGTACAGTCATTTTTGTGTAGGCTAAGGTTTTGTTTTAACTATGGTGACAATCAGCGTTCATGCTCAATAATCCAGGTAAAGAAACCAACAAAGTTAAGTCATGTCCTCTGCATGGTTTTTTTTTTTTTTGTTGAGACGTTTCATCCTTCATCCAAAGGACTTCATCAGTCTGAGGAGTCACAATAAACTCAGTCCCAAAAGCAGCACACTCACAATCCAATAAAAGACAAACGTAAAATAAGTTCAACCAACTGAGGTTTCGAACCCGAGTCGAGAAAAGGCTTGGTGCGGTAACCCGACGCGTTTCCAGTGAACCACCGGGTATGTTGCTCTTTCAAGTTCCACTTTTCCTTTTAACGGATCGCCCATCATAAACTCCTGGTTACGCCCATGTAAAAATCAGTTATTAACAAAAATTAAACTCAGAAACACTAACATATATAGTCAGCTAGCAAATTTTTTTAGGCGTTTCTGTAGTTAAATTTTAATGAAATTCAGCTTGCGCTGAAGTTGTTGTTAGAACAAGTTGATGATTCAACACGCAGCTGTCCCGCCCCTGTTGCAAACAACGAATCAAATGAAATCAAAAAAGGCGTTCAATACAGAACAACTGGACTTTATTTGTAGCAAACAAGACGTTTCGCTTCTCATCCGAGGAGCTTTTTCAAACCATTTATCCATTGATAAAGCTCCTCGGATGAGAAGCGAAACGTCTTGTTTGCTACAAATAAAGTCCAGTTGTTCTGTATTGAACACCTTTTTTGATTTCATCATGTCCTGGACAACTGAGAATCTTCACCAGCATAACGAATCAAATGGTGAGCAGTACATGACGTCAAACCAGGCCCGGGAGCTCGGCCCGATTAGAACCTCCGTCGCTCGGGTTCTAAAACTCGGGCTGACGCCGGCCCGAAAAGGCAAATGCGAACAAGACGAACCCGGGTTAGAAGCCGGGTCGGGCCGGGCTGGGCCGGGGAGGGCTGTGCAGTGTGAAAACGGCTACAGTGGGCCAACCAGTTTGATGATGATATGATGGCTACTGGAGTCCGCCCTCTCCCTTGTCAACTCCTCTGAAGTAGTTTTGATCAAAGTGGTTCAAAACATCAAAGTTCATGCTCAATAATCCAGATTTAAAAATTTTAAAAAATCCAACAAAGTTGAGTCATTTCCTCTGGGCGGTTATGGTGACCATCGTTTACTGGGTTGACAAAAACAAAATCTGTTATAATTGTACATCAAACCATTGCTTTCTGGGAGTTTTTACTAAAATCCATTATGTGATTCACAAGATATTTTGCTAACATTAAAGACAAATGAATACCGGTACTCGTGCACATGGACACTAACACAGTTTTGTCAAAATGTCTCCGTGCAAACATAGATTACTGGGTGATATGAGCAGCTTGAAATGCATTATGGATGCTCTCCAAGGTGGCCAGCGAGCTCCAGTGTTATTTGTGTGCATCAGGGTCTCTCTCCGCTGCTCTGGTAAACACATTGCACAGGACCACAGCCAGTGCATAAGAGCTGAACAGAGCTCCTCTATG
This sequence comes from Garcialebias charrua, assembly GCA_038048925.1. Taxonomy (NCBI): domain Eukaryota; kingdom Metazoa; phylum Chordata; class Actinopteri; order Cyprinodontiformes; family Rivulidae; genus Garcialebias; species Garcialebias charrua. Next base: position 12,270 of record JBBPBX010047020.1, on the reverse strand, counting down.
TCCTCATCATGTGTATGGCTAAACAGTGAGCACCAGAAATTGGCCCTTTTGCTGCGGTGGGTTTTGTGTGTTTAGCATATCAAAGCTGTGAAAATAACCCTGTTTGCACTGCCTATTGTCTTTCCAGGTGGTCTGTCATATCTGGGCCCTCAGACTGGATGGCACGAGTCGTATGTGCTGATCACTGCGTAAAGGGAACACCCCTGGCTGGCTCGGCGCAAGTGTTCGTTTCAATAGAAGTGATGGCAGCTGTGGCTCAATAAACATATTCCAAAACCAAATTCAAAGTTCTGCTTGTTTTCCAACAAATGGGAGAATTTGAACAGGCAAATGCCATCGGGTATAGAGCGGATTAAAAAAATGGCTTTATAAATGTTCTTTCATGAATTATTAATGCGGTAATTCACCAGATAAATTAGTGTTTTTATTAATTAATTGAATGATTTATGTAGCTCGTTGAGTCTCCTACATCACTCACTTTAAATTGTCCCCAATCTTACATCTATGAAGAAAATTTTCTTCACTTTTTTTGCCTTTTTCTTATATCCCAAGTGAAACTGTCCATTGCTTATGACCTTGTACCTTGGATATCTTTGTGAACCTCTTATATGTACCATAAACATTTTCTCCTCTTTGAATATATGCAATAAGCCTATCTCCAGCCACATGAATACTGGCCCTTCATATTATTGTAATGCTAACCTCCAGACTGCATGCCTGATAGCCAATACTTTATCACGGCTTTGCCTTTTTTATGGCTCTGGTGTCTCTTTAAAATGATTGCCCCTGTTTTGATCTGATTAATTTTGTGTGAGCACAAACAATTACTTTTAATCTTTATCTGCTCAAGGAATCACCCTTTTTTATAGGCATCATTTATTACAGGTGGACAGCTACTTGTTTATTAGAATTTCAAGCAGCCTATCGTGGCTGAGATCTCCCGCAGGCGATATTTACATTTCAACCTCAGCTAAACAGGTATGACAAAAAAACACACATAACCATGGCCACACACTTCATTTTCATGTTGCCACCTCACGAGCAGAAAGGACTGGACATAGTCAAAAGTTCTTGATACGGGGGTAGATGGTGCTGCGCAGGAAGGGGGGCGGGTGTCTGAATCAGAACAGAAGCAGGGAAAAGAGATGGAAGAAAGGATGGAGGTGGGCATTTGAGCTTTCAGGTGAGCGTCCATCTTTCGGGGAAAGAGGATGAGTTCATGGCCTCTGAAATCCATCCATGGCAAGGGGTCTTCACAGTGAATATAAATATACGTGTGTGAGCCACGGCCAGGGCCACTCTTGACAAGCCAACAGCTGTTAATTATGAATTGGCCTGCAGTGAGGGAGACAGGCTGGTGAATATGCAGAGCCGGAGGAGCATGCAGAGCCCATGCAACACAAGTGTCAGACCCCCACTGCACCTGGAGTGGCAGGGGTTGACCCGGGTGTCAATCACAAGAACCAGCCAAGCAACAGGACAGATATTGCTTGGAATAAACCCAAAAAACTACTTTTTGACTCACGAAGAAATAAACTTTCTTACTTGGTAGTGACACAGAAAAGTGAAGCATAGCCATTTACTGTATGCTGAATTCATTATTTTTTAATGATTGTGTTTAAATAAGACAACATGATCAATGCAATAATTCAAGACATCAAAGTCCATGCGCAATAATCCAGGTAAAAAATATCCAACAAAGTTAAGTCAGGTCATCTGGATGGTTTCTTTTTGTTGAAACGTTTCATTCTCCATCCAAAGGACTTTGTCAGTCTGAGGAGCCACAACAAACTCAGTCCCATAATTAGCACTCACATAGTGGGCCAACCAGTTTGATGGTGATAAGATGGTTTCTGGAGCCCACCCTCTCTCCCATCGGCTTGTCTGAGGCAGCTATGGCCAAAATGGTTCAAAACATCAAAGTTCATGCTCAATAATCCAGGTTAAAAAACCCAACAAATCGACAGGGTGGAGGGCAGACTCCAGAAACTATCTTATCACCATCAAACTGGTTGGCCAATGAGTGTGCTGCTTATGGGACTGAGTTTGTTGTGGCTCCTCGGACTGATGAAGTCCTTTGGATGAAAGACGAAACGTTCCAACAAAAAGAAACTGTCCAGAGGACCTGACTTAACTTTGTTAGACAATGATTCAAGGTTTCTAACTGCAACTTGAGAGTCTAATCAGTCTGACCTAAAGAGAATTGTAGTGTGACATGTTGTGTTGTTTGCATGTCACTTCAAACACCGGATGATCATTTTAACACATTTTTAAGTTTTCACGAATCATTTTAAGACAACACTTTGAAATGTTTGGAGTAAACAGACTCGTTCAAGGCAGGGAGCAATTCTTCATTGTTACACTTGGTGTGTTCTTTTCTACTGTAGCAGAAAATGGCAACCCAAAGCACAAGCAACATTGATAAGACAATTAGGTAATCGAACAAGGGAATAATGGAAACACAAACAGTCGTGTGTCATTTTGTCATCCTCATCTTCAGAAACAACAGCTTTACTTAAAGAATTTGTTCACATTCACTCAATGCTTCTTTTAAATGCAAATTTAAAATGATAAAGAAATCCCAGCAACTGTATATTAAACTGATTGTAATTAGATTTAGATCTGGATGTAAACTGGATTTATACAGTTAACTTGTTATTTTCTGTTTTTATTGCCCTGAAATGACCTTTGTCAATTATTGGTCCTAATATAATATAATTTGAACTCAAAATAACTACGCATTTGTAATTAGCATTAATTTATGTCCTGGGAAGTTAGTTAGTTTTGCACTTTTCTGTTTGTCTGGAGTAAAGTTGAGACTTGATTTTGGCACTAGATAAAACATGGCGTTCACACAGTTCTAATTGGACAACATATATTTTATAACAGTCTCAGTATTCAGCCTGGTTAACATGAAGGTGAAGAGCTGTCGCCTCCCAACAAGACAGTTACAGGATCACTTCCTGGACTTTTCATGTGGACTTTGCACATTATCTTCATACATGCATGGGATTTGTCCAGGTTCTGCATTTCCTCCCACAAGTCAAAGTCAAAGTCAACTTTATTGTCAAAACTGCAATATGTACAGGACATACACATGTAACCCAGACAATCATTTTAGGTCTAAAACTCCTAAGTTAAATATGTTGTAAATATAGCTACAATTGTATTTCATTTATTTATGTTAAACTGCTTCAAAGTGCAAAAACACAGCACTGTAGGACACACTTCAAGCTGAAATTGTCCCTAACATTTAGTCTAATGCTAAATATAAGAATCTAGGAGGCCCTTACCTACAGACAGAGGGTAAAGGTGGGCTACACACAGGATTAAAATTGCATTTCTCTCAGTCCCTCGGTGCAACAGTAACCATTTAAACACTAAAACACTAAAAACACTAAAACATTTAATAAACATAAGCATAAAATGAAATAATAAAAGTGTAATACTGTCCTGAGTTTTTGCATAGTAGTTTTTGCATAGTAGTATAAAAGTATGAAAAGTTACACCAACACTAAAACACTAAACATTTAATAAACATAAGCATAAAATGAAATAATAAAAGTGTAATACTGTCCTGAGTTTTTTGCATAGTAGTATAAAAGTGTAAAAAGTATATCTATAAAATAAAATGAAGGTTCTGGCATTGACATTTGTAAAAGAGTGACAAAGCAGCATATGAAGTTAATGTACACAGTATATGTATGAGGTAGTTGATATTGGTATAGAGGTA
>JBBPBX010047019.1:0-11702 GCA_038048925.1 Garcialebias charrua | reverse complement strand
CTGCAGTCTACACTCATCTCCACGCCAGCGGTCACTCTTTCAAGGATGAAGATGTTCACATCCTTGATAGAGAGGAACGATGGTTTGAGAGAGGAGTAAAGGAGGCCATCTTTGTGAAAAGAAACCGTCCATCATTAAACAGGGTGGAGGCCTCCGGGTTCAACTGTCCCCCTCTTACAATGCTGTTATTGCTAGTATCACTCAGCCCTCTGTGAATAGCAAACAACCATCAGGGTGCTAATGATCCATTGTTAGGCTGATGGCCCTCCTTGATCATGTGAGCAACTGGTTTCAGGCTGTCATCAGCCAACTGGTTGTGCAACACTGTGGGAGGGTGCTATTTATAAGACTGAGCTGAACACAGCAACTCAGACTGAGGAAGTCTTTCGGACGAAAGACGAAACGTTTCTACATTTTTTTTTGCTTTGTTTTGTTTTATTTTTTGAATGTCCAGAGGACCAGACTTAGCTTTTTTAGATACCAAGTATACTATTTGTTTCTCATTTGTTTATCTTGTTTCTCTATCTACTTTTAGGACGTGTGTGAAAATCGGATGATGTTTTAGGTCATATTTATGCAGAAATATGGAAAATTCTAAAGAGTTTGTGAACAATCTTTCAAACACTACTGTAATTCAATCCTCTGGACAGCTTCTGGTTAGTGTACCAATGTTGACCAGGGGTGATTGAGGTCAATGGATAAATGAAATGAATGAAAATATGCTAACTTATGCATAAACTAAAAATAAAGGATGTATTTTAAGTCACCTCTAGTCATTCACAAACCACTTATCAAGCCAGCTATATCCAACAATGTGAGCTTTTATAAATGAAGCCAACATCTTATGACAAACTATGCAATTGATTTATGTTGTGCAGTTCCCATTTTAAATATCACATCAGGCTTCGTGCACATCACTACATCACACCCTTATATTGTAATGCCAACTTACCCTTACAAACAATGAACATTTTGACTCTACCACTACTGTCCCTGGTGGCCTAGAAGCGTTAACATTGGCACACTGATTTCAACACCCCATTTCTACTTGTTTCTTAAATACATTGCACTTGAATAAGAAGATGTCATAGGGTGGTCTGGAACGTTTTATAAAATATTATTTTTTCATACTGCCTGGTATCAGATTTTGCACAATGTAAATTCAGTTGATTTACCAAAATAGGAAATCAGCCTATTTTTATGCAAGTTTTTTTTCCTGAAAGAACACGATCACATAGGGGTTTGGTGGTACAATAATTTAGGGGATTTGACACAATTTACTTTGAAATTGCCTGCAGCCTCTTGTAAACACACAACAATGCCCTGTAGTGCTCTGTTATGTATCCTGAGGAAGCTGCCAATGCTGACACCTGCTGTTTTTTGTGTATGTTGACTGCAGTCATGTTTTTGTGTGGTTAATTAGTCTGATTGTGATCAGGCTTGTGTGTGTTCAGCCAGGAACACCTGAGAGCCACGCCTATATATACTTCAAGTTGACTGTGCTTGAATGCGGAGTGTTGTGAGCTCAGAGTTTGGTTGCTTTGTTGCTGAGCTGTTTGAGTACTGTTTGGGTACTGTTTGAGTACTGTTTGGGTACTGTGGGGTGTTCTCCGCCCGCCCCTGTCAGGAAGTTTGATCTTCTGTCTAGAAGATTGTTGGTGAGTAGCTGATTGCTCATGTTTGGTCCTGACTGTGCTAGATGCACTTAGAAAGTGTCTGCTCCTTTGTGTTTGTGCTTTTTGACTGTGCTTGATGCACTTAGGAATAGTAGCTCATTTTTGGCTTTGTTGTGCTTGGTGCACTTGGTGGCTGTAGGCTGCATTGGTGACTTTTGGATCCTGCTCAGAAGAGGGAGGTTGACCTGTGTGGTTTGGTTAGCTTGGTTTAACCAGAGTTTTTTGGAGCTGTTTGGAGCTTGGAGCTGTTTGGAGCTTTTGTTTGTTTGCCTAATGACAGAGTGAGATCGGTAGTCCAGTTATATCGTTTTTCTTTTACCCCTAGGGTCCCCTTTTGGTCAGGTAGTCCGTCTCCAGACAGGCTGCGACGGCCCTGTTTTTATGGGTTGGGCCGACGCTGGGGACGTTATATTCTTTTTGGCTGACTCACTCTTGTCCACCATTTATTTGTACTTTTGTCTGTCTATTTTTGCTCCCTTTTTGTTGCCCTGTGCCAGAAGACGGTGCACTCCGCACCTGGAGGGAGGAGTCGGGCAGTTTTCAATAAAGCTTTTTAATTTTCTTCTGCCTCCTTGTGTCTTGTGTCCCGTTTATGTGTTCGGCCTGAGCCAGCCGTAACATATTTTGGGGGCTCGTCCGGGATCTTGAATCCTTTTTTGAATCCTTGTCTGGATATTGGATCCTTCTTCTCCTTTTGCTCCTTGTCTGGATCTTGAATCTTTTTGAGCCCTTGTCTGCATTCTTTTGCTCCTTTTTGAGTCCTTGTATGCATTTTTGAGCCCGCGTTTGGATCTTTGAGCTGTTGTGATCCTTGTTGGGTTAATTAATTAAACCTGCTGTTTGTTTGACCCGCCTACGAAGGTCCAGCGTTGTGCATGTTTGTGGAAGTCTTGTTTTGAGCAGACATTGAGTTTTTTGTGCTTAAAATATTGAGTGTTGTGAAGTCTTTAGAAGCCAAGTGTTTTTGGACCGCAGTTAATATAATTGCTACTTTTTACATTTGGTGTTTTGACAGCTGTGTGCTGTAGTTTGCACTCTCTCTGGAGCTGACAGGACCAGCTCCTGGTTGCTGATTGAGCTGAAACACGCAGCTGTGTGTGTGTGTGTGTGTTTTTGGATTGTGCTGCGTTCAAATGCAGCTGGGATTTTTATTTGCTGTTGTTTACAGTGAAAGTCTTTAGAAGAGGGGTACAGCTTAAAAGCTGTTTGTGTTCACATCATGGAGTTCAATTTGAAGAGATTTCTTGAACAGCCCACGTTTGATGTCTATATGAACTGCACGAGAGAGCAGATGTTGAATATAGCAAAACATTTTAAAATCAACACTATAGAATTTGAACGTGATGGTTGGTTTGAGGGTGGACTGCTGACTGAATTAATTCAACTTGGGGTTGTTGTGATGCCTGATTATGGACATTCAAATGAAAATGAAGTTGCTTTAAGAAAAAAAGAGCTTGAAGAACAATTGAAGAAAGAAAAAGAGCTCATTTTACTGCAGCTTGAAACTGCCAAAAGGGAATTACAACTTAAACATCAGACTTTCTTAAAAGAACAGGAACTAGAACAACAAAGACGTAAAGCTGCTTTGGAGGAAAAGAAACGTCTTTGTGAACAAGAAGAATTAAGACTTTATGCCACTCTTGAAGAGGAGAAACGTCTTCTGGACCAAGAGTTGCAGAGAGAATTGAGAGAGCTCCATACTGCACAAAGGGAAGATCACCGTTTGTGTCCCATTGTGTGTCATCCAAAGGTGACACCAGAGCCTTGCATTCAAGCAGGTGTGCCTCTCTCACATCTACAGGAGATGGCGCCAGAAGAACATCGTCCAGAGGAGGAGAAAAATGAGGATGATGTCAACTTGGGTGACAGTTTCTTCTTTTTTCATGTAACTGAACTTGAAATTAAACATGAAAATGAATCTGACTTAATCCCAGTTAAAGATGGGGATCTTAAAAACTTTGAGCTGAAGGAACATTACATTGACCTGAGTGAATGTTTTTTATTTAGCTCTGAAGAAGAAGTCCCAGTGAGCTTAACTGAGGAGGATCCAGAAGAAACAATTCCACCCGTTTCATTGTTTTCTCTTTTAGCTCCTGCACAGAACTATGAAGGAGTTGTGAAAGATGTTGACTGGAGTGACAGTTTTTCATTGTTATTTAAAACTGAACAACTCTCATTTAAGTCAGAATGTGAAGAACATGAGGACCTGAAGATCTCAAAAGAGGTACAGACACACGTGACATGTTCTGTTTCTTTGTGTCCTGTTCCAGCCTCAGGAAACGATGAGCGAGTGTTTAAGGACAACGTGCAATTGACTGAAAGTGCAACAGAAAATGCATTTTTAATGTCTGGGAAATGTGAGGTGCTGCAGCCTTACATTGAGCACATTGTACATGATTCTTTGTCTAACTGTCTCTGTGCTTTCAGAGTAACTGGAAACAGTGCTGTTGCAGCTGACATGGTGGAGCTGCCACGTGCAGAAAATGACAGTTTCCCTCTGGCTGTTATGAAGAGTATCCACTCTCCCACTGGCATCCTTGGTCATGATGTTGATGTTGGTTTGGTGTCTGTTAACAAAAATAAGTCTTACAGAGTAAGCCTAGACAAGCGTCGCCTGTTTGGCTTCAGAACATTTTAAGATAACATGACATTGATTATGTTAGCGGTTAGGCGGACTAGTTTTAATGATGTTTTTAGTCCGTTTGTCTGTTGTGACCGCTACATTGTTACTCTCTAGGGTCCTATTTATTTTGCATGTGCGGATGTGAGATGTTTTCACCTGACATCCACATCACCCCCATACAAAACACTGGTGGTGGAGGTGTTATGTATCCTGAGGAAGCTGCCAATGCTGACACCTGCTGTTTTTTTGTATGTTGACTGCAGTCATGTTTTGTGTGGTTAATTAGTCTGATTGTGATCAGGCTTGTGTGTGTTCAGCCAGGAACACCTGAGAGCCACGCCTATATATACTTCAAGTTGACTGTGCTTGAATGCGGAGTGTTGTGAGCTCAGAGTTTGGTTGCTTTGTTGCTGAGCTGTTTTGAGTACTGTTTGGGTACTGTTTGAGTACTGTTTGGGTACTGTGGGGTGTTCTCCGCCCGCCCCTGTCAGGAAGTTTGATCTTCTGTCTAGAAGATTGTTGGTGAGTAGCTGATTGCTCATGTTTGGTCCTGACTGTGCTAGATGCACTTAGAAAGTGTCTGCTCCTTTGTGTTTGTGCTTTTTGACTGTGCTTGATGCACTTAGGAATAGTAGCTCATTTTTGGCTTTGTTGTGCTTGGTGCACTTGGTGGCTGTAGGCTGCATTGGTGACTTTTGGATCCTGCTCAGAAGAGGGAGGTTGACCTATGTGGTTTGGTTAGCTTGGTTTAACCAGGAGTTTTTTGGAGCTGTTTGGAGCTTGGAGCTGTTTGGAGCTTTTGTTTGTTTGCCTAATGACAGAGTGAGATCGGTAGTCCAGTTATATCGTTTTTCTTTTACCCCTAGGGTCCCCTTTTGGTCAGGTAGTCCGTCTCCAGACAGGCTGCGACGGCCCTGTTTTTATGGGTTGGGCCGACGCTGGGGACGTTATATTCTTTTTGGCTGACTCACTCTTGTCCACCATTTATTTGTACTTTTGTCTGTCTATTTTTGCTCCCTTTTTGTTGCCCTGTGCCAGAAGACGGTGCACTCCGCACCTGGAGGGAGGAGTCGGGCAGTTTTCAATAAAGCTTTTTAATTTTTCTTCTGCCTCCTTGTGTCTTGTGTCCCGTTTATGTGTTCGGCCTGAGCCAGCCGTAACACTCTTTCAATTGCAAAGTTGTGTTAAAGCCAATGAAGCCATCTGTATGAAAGTGCTGATTGTCCCCTGGGTGCTGGAACCATTGGGCCCTGACTTGTCATCATAGTTACCAAGTCTGCTTATTTCAAGCGGCATGGGTCTTGCTTTTTCCTGGAGTTGCTTATAAATTCGGTGAGCCGCTTGTGGTGTTTTTTGGGCTTCTCACAGGCATTGAGTCACTTATTTGGGCTTGTTTTTCTGTCAAACAGTAATGCGAGTGGTAGGTAGTTTTTCCCTTCACGCCCCCCTTCCACATATGTTACGTCAAGGCAGATGTTACTGTTACGTAGCCTGCTCTGTCAGCTGCATCAGCAGTCATGCTTTTGTCTTTAACACAGCTGGTTGTCATCAGCCTGATGACTCCATGCTGCAGAGTTGCTACAGACACGCCTATTTAAACCAATTCAGAGCAGTAGCTCTTTTGCAGAGGTTGGGTGCAGAGGTTTTCTGGTGAGAGAGCCTGCTGTACGGTTTGTTCTTAGTGCTTTTGGTGCACTTTGTGTGGTTTAGGTGTGTTCTCTGCCCACTCCTAAACGTTTGTGATTAAGCTCCATTGAGGAGATGAGGACTCTAGATTCTTAGAGTTGTGTGTGTGTGGAGGTTTATGCAGAGACTCTTTTAAGGTCTGCTGCATGTTTTGGGTAAGGAGTGCTTTTAGTGCTCTGTGTATGTTCAGTAGTGTCTCCACCCATTTCTGAACATTTGTGCTTTAAGCTGCTTAGGCAGTGGTGACTCTTCATACTAGAGTGTGGCCTAAAATAGCAGGTTACTGGTATCATGCCAGTGTGTTTCACCTGAGCTGCTGGAGCTGCAGGTTGATTGTGAGTGTAACTCCAGGAGGTCCTCTGTCCCTCCTGGCCTTTAAGTAGGTGTACTCTCACTGGAGAGTGTGTGTGATTAAGCTAACAGAAGCTTGTGTGTGGACTCTAGCTTTAGAGTATTGAGTGCTTTGAGAGGAATCACAGGTCCGCCTGAGGGTTCTGAGGATTCTGGTACTTCTGATCGCTGTGATCCTTTTTTTTAAACCTTTTTGAAACCTGTTGGACTCTTTATCAGCCTCAGGGCTACAAAGAGGGATTTAAGTAAGTAAGTAAGTAAGTAATTTTTATTTATATAGCACATTTCCCAGACATGAGAGTCACAAAGTGCTTCACAGGAGGAAAAATAAAATCATAAAATTATAAAATCACAGAAATAAAATCATAAAATCACAGAGATACTATACAAAAATCACAGAGATACTATACAAAAGGTAAAACATAACTAGCTCTAAAAACAATGTACAAAGTTAACCAAATGCCTGTCTGAAGAGATGAGTCTTAAGACTGTTTTTAAATGCAGCTGTTGACTCGGAGCAGCGTATTGTTATAGGGAGAGCGTTCCAGAGCCTCGGAGCCACCACTTCAAATGCTCTATCGCCACGAGTTCTAAAATGAGTTCTAGGAACTGTCAGCAGTAGCTTATTTGAAGACCTCAGAGTTCTAGATGGACAAAGAGGCTTCAAAAGGTCCAATAAATATTTAGGAGCCTCACCATGTAATGCTTTAAAAGTTAATAATAAAACTTTAAAATGTGACCTAAAATGAACTGGGAGCCAGTGTAGAGAGGCCAGAACCGGAGTGATATGAGCTGTTCTGGGGGTTCTAGTCAAAAGCCTGGCTGCAGCGTTTTGCACAGATTGAAGGGAAGCTATGGAGGATTTACTAATCCCCACTAAAAGGCCGTTGCAATAGTCTAGGCGAGAAGAAATAAATGCATGGACAATCATTTCTAATTCCTTTTGTGAAACAATAGCACGTAGCTTAGAAATATTCCTTAAATGATAAAAACTGTTTTGAGCTAACAATTTGCAATGATTGTCCATTGACAGAGAGATTTGTGTTATTATCATTATTTTCATTCCTTTGATACTTTTGGTCAGTGAGTGTGGGTAGTCCTGTTTTTCATCATTTTTCAATTATACGAGTTTTATTTGGCTTTTTGACCATAGTCCGCCGCCTAGAGGATTTCGACGGCCCCATAAGGGTATGGATCTGTCTTACGGCATTTTCCTCAGTTTGGCCTGACTCACTGACCCACCATTCGTTTGTTACTTTTTAATTTATTTATTATTTCTCCTAAGGACGCCTGAAGAGGTGAAGGTGGGCTCCAGACTCCAGAACAGCTGATCCAAAGATGCACCTGGCGACCTGGAGCTAATTTTTAGTTATAGTAAAAATAAACATCCTTTAACCTTTTTTCCTACGTCCTTTGAATGTGTTATTGCCTTCACGGGTCGTAACATATTTAATGTGGGCATTGTCCAGGATATGGATTAGATCTGGACTAGGTGAGCTATTTTTGATTATTCCTGGTGTTTTTTCTTGCAATGTTTGTGCTTTGAAACTGCTAAGTGTAGTTGTGGCTCAGAAATACAAATTGAGTGAGCGCTTGCAGCTGTGAGTGTTTCAAGTTTGCTATGCTGCATTTGAGTACAGCTGGGATTTTCTTGGTATGTTAGTGAGTGTACTGCTTAATCATGGAATTTGACTTGGAGAGTTTCTTAAATCGTCCCACTGTGGAGGTTTTGTCAAAGTGTACAAAGGAGCAGTTATTGTGTGTGTCAGACCATTTAAAAATTGTTGTTGATAAACGCTTGAGGTCTGAAACTATATTAGAGGAACTGATCGTGAAGTTAACTCATCTTAGACTTTTTCAGGTTCCTAAGACTCCTGTTAGTATGAGACGATCTTCACCTGTTTCCTTTGAGTATGACAAGGAGTTGCGATTAAAAGAATTAGAGTTAGAAAAACTCTGCATTGAAACTGAAGCTAGAAAAGCAGAAACTGTTGCCAGAAACGAAGAAGTTGCCAGACAAAATGAAGCAGAGGCTGCCATGAGGACGGCTGAACTAGCCCAGCAAACTACTTTAAGAGAAAAATAAATAATGCTTGAACAACGTAGATTAGAATTGGAGGCTGACATCTGCATGAAGGAATTAGAACGTGGAACTACCCCTTTTCAACCACGTGACAAACATTTTGACGTGAGTAGAAACATTCAATTAGTTCCACCATTTAATGAAAGTGATGTGGATAAGTATTTTATCCTATTTGAAAAAGTAGCGCGTTCGCTACGTTGGCCAGAGGATTCTTGGGCTGTTTTGTTACAGTGTGTGATCACTGGTAAAGCTCAAGATGCGTACACGTCTCTCTCTGTCACAGATTGTACTGATTATAATAAAATAAAAACTGCTATTAAACGGGTTTATGAACTAGTTCCAGAAGCTTACCGACAGAAGTTTCGGAAGTTGAAAAAAAACAGAAAGTCAGACTTATACTAATATGTAAGAGAGAAAACAATCCTCTTTGATAGATGGTGCAATGCTAGTTCTGTGACTGGATTTGAACAGCTTAAACAGCTGATATTGATAGAGGATTTTAAAAAGTGTTTACCTGAGAAAGTTGCTTCTTACTTAAATGAGAAATATATCTCTGACGTGTCTAACGCTGCTGTAATAGTAGATGAGTATATGTTGACACATAGACTTAACTATGAACAATTTAAAAATGATAGACAATTTAAATCTAACAACCACAATTTTGAGTCTCCACAATTTTTCAGGTCCAGAGGTGACTGGAAGCCCAAATGTCCTGTAGAGGTCAGAAGTGGTGTTGGAACAGAAGTGAAACATGATGAAAAGAGAGTTTCATCAAGTCAAGGTGCAACTCCTAAAAGTGATGTGGTCTGTTTTTACTGTAAACAGGAAGGACATATTAATGCAAATTGTCATAAATTAAAAAGAAGGGAGTCTAAACCAGTAGCTCTTGTTGATACTTTAAACCAGACAAATAGAACATGTTCTGAGAGCGCTGATTTTCAACCCTTTATAATGGATGGGTTTGTTTCTGTCTCCCATTCTAGTAAGAGAATACCTGTCAAAATTCTGCGTGACACTGCTACCTCTCAGTCGTTTATCCTTGAAAACGTATTGCCAGCTGATGAGGTTATTAAAGTCAATGTTAACCTGCCTATACGTGGTTTTAACATGCAGACTTTTGATGTTCCTCTGTGTAAAATAGTATTACAGTCAGAGTTGTGTTCTGGAGATGTTGTAGTAGGATTACGCCCCAGTTTTCCCGTTGCCGGCGTTTCTATGATAATGGGCAATGATTTGGTTGCTGGATGTGTGTTAGTGACTCCAGAAATGAATCTTGTACTTACTACAAAACCTGATGACTTAGCTTTGAAGTTTCCTGAAGTGTTTACGTCTTGTGTTGTCACTCGAGCTGCTTATAAACGTGAGCAGGAAGAGAAAAAAGAATCTGATATTGATCTGAGTGACAGTTTCTTAGTAAACACTGATACAGAGCAAACTTCAATAAAGAATGACGATGACTTAACGTAGGTAGAGGAAATAAACCTTTTGATGGAGATAAAAAACAGTTAATTGAACTCCAGAGGAAAGATAAAACTTTATCCTCCATCTATAAACACACATTACCCCTTGAATCTGATTCTCTGAGTATTGGATATTTCTTGAAAGATGACTTGTTGATACGTAAATGGACACCTTTGACAGCTTCTCGAGATGAAGAATGGAGTAGTGTGGTTCAGATTGTTCTGCCAGTGCCATATCGAAACGAAGTTTTGCAGTTGGCTCATGACAATCATTTAGCTGGTCACTTGGGTGTCAGGAAAACATATGACCGCATTATTCGCCATTTTTTTGGCCTGGATTAAAAAGAGATGTCCTCAAATATTGTAAGTCATGTCATTGTTGTCAGTTAGTGGGAAAACCAAATCAGACAATTCCCCCAGCACCGTTGTATCCTATTCCCGCTGTGTGTGAGCCTTTTGAGAGAGTTCTAGTTGATTGTGTAGGACCTTTGCCTAGAACTAAGGCTGGAAATAAGTTTCTGGTTACAGTGATGTGTGCTTCCACACGTTTTCCAGAAGCTTTTCCCGTTCGTAAAATTACTACTCCGATAATTGTTAAGGTGCTCACTAAATTTTTTTCAATATTTGGATTACCACGGGTTGTACAAACCAACCAAGGAAGTAACTTTATGTCTAAAGTTTTCAGTCAGGTACTGTAACAATTAGGCATTAAGCATTCTTGTTCTGTTGCTTACCATCCAGAGAGCCAAGGCGCTCTTGAACGCTTTCACCAGACTTTAAAAACCATGTTACGTACGTACTGTTTTGAAAATGATTGAGATTGGGATGAGGTTGTTCATCTTCAGTTGTTTGCTGTAAGAGAAGTGGTTCAAGAGTCCTTAGGTTTTAGTCCAGCAGAGCTGGTTTTTGCTCATCAAGTTCGTGGTCTTTGAAATTACTGAAAGAACGTTGGTTGTATGAGAAGACTGATAAAAATCTACTGGACTATGTTAGTGACTTCCGTTTTAAATTAAATCGTGCTTGTGAGATAGCGAAAGCCAATCTACAAACTACGCAAGCCAGAATGAAGTCACGGTGTGACACAAAAGCTGTAAAAAGAACTTTTCAGCCTGGTGATAAAGTGTTGGTGTTACTCCCTGTCCAAGGTAGTAGCCTACAAGCTCGCTACTGTGGACCATACACTGTTAAAAAAAATTAAATGATCTTGATTACTTAATATCTACACCAGACAGAAGACGTGGTTCTAGGCTATGTCACATTAATATGCTAAAATTATATATTGAACGTGCTGACGTGCCAGTTGACTCACTCTGTTGTGTTTCCAGAGTATCAGAGAACATCAGAGAAGAACCGGAACTGTCCAATGCTGAAGGTGATACTGACTACTTCTCCCCTGCAGTAGCAGAAGCTAAGCTCACTAACTCTCAGTATTTAGATGATCTCAGCCTTCTGACTACACATCTGGAACCTTCTAAGCAGGAGGATTTACGTTTATTGATCACCTCTAATGCATGTTTGTTTTCTGATGTTCCTTCCCAGACTGGCTTGATAAAACATGACATTGATGTGAGTGAAACGGTACCGATCAAGCAGCCCCCTTATAGAGTTAATCCTGATAAGAGGAGTCGATTAAAGACTCAAGTAAATTATCTACTAGAGCATGGACTAGCAGTTCCAAGCACTAGTGCATGGAGCTCTCCATGTATCATCATAACTAAACACACAGGTGATGACAGATTCTGCACTGATTTTAGAAGAGTTAATGCAATTACCAAAGCTGATTGTTATCCGCTACCGAGAATGGAGGATTGTGTAGATAGAAT
>JBBPBX010047018.1:0-26349 GCA_038048925.1 Garcialebias charrua | reverse complement strand
TTAGAATAAAATGAAGAACTGTGTTGAAACATGCAGCCTCAGAACACAGGCTGGGTCAGAACAGGTGCTGGGTCAGAACAGGTGTTGGGTCAGAACAGGTGTTGGGTCAGAACAGGTGTTGGGTCAGAACAGGTGTTGGGTCAGAACAGGTGTTGGGTCAGAACAGGTGTTGGGTCAGAACAGGTGTTGGGTCAGAACAGGTGTTGGGTCAGAACAGGGGCTGCGTCAGTCCGACCTGCGTTGCGTCTTGGTTCTGGCGGTCCAACTCCTCCAGCTCAGACATCAGGGCGTCTCGCTCCTCTGCGGCTCTCAGCTGTTCTCTCCTCTGCAGCTCCATCACCTCCTCACGTTTAACCACACTTTGTTCTTCTGCTAGTTTCAGTCTTTGCTGCAGATCGAGCTGAGAACAGATAAAACATTTAAACGTGTTGATGACGTGAGGAGGGGGCGACGCGTCGACCAACAACAGACCCTCAAATAAAACAGCAAAACATTCAGAGCGCTCCTCTGGTGAAGGACCAACGATCTGACACACATTAAATGGAACAAAAAAACATTTTCAACATCTTCTTCTCTTCCATTGGCAGGAGAACCAACCTTTTCTTGTTCCAGAGCCTCCTTCTGCTGCCTCAGTGATCTGATGGAGGTGTTCAGTTCCAAGATGTCAGCGTGCTCCACCTCCTTCTCCTCCTCCAGCGTCTTATTACAAATCATTCAGAAATTAAAACGTAACGTTGAGTCAATATGACACATTAAAACAAACACATTTAAACTAATTAATTCATTCAACCTTTATTTACAATAGTCTTTCACTACTTTGCAGTTCGACTTCCGCGGTTTTTCAACGATTGTCAACTTTAATATTACTCACGTGATTGAGACGGTACGAGATAGTTCACAAAAAATAAATAAATATATTGGACAGGTGCCACCATTTTGTAGTTTCTTCCAATAAGCCTACACTGTAAGGCCAGTCAAAGAACTACTGTACACTACAATACCCAGAAGACAACAGTGCTTCCGGCTGCTGTTTTTGCCGTAATGGAGGAAAGATTTTGACCGGATCCGAACCAGATTAAAAAGTTTGGTCTTTATTCAGGGACTTCGGCGCTCAGTGGATGCAGAGAGCCGATCAGAACCGAACCATATAACATTTTGCAGTAGCTGCTGTGCAGTACATATATGTACAAAACGGATTCCAAAAAAGTTGGGACACTAAACAAATTGTGAATAAAACTGAATGCAATGATGTGGAGGTGCCAACATCTAATATTTTATTCAGAATAGAACACAAATCACAGATCAAAAGTTTAAACTGAGAGAATGTATCATTTTAAGGAAAAATATGTTGTTTCAAAATTTCATGGTGTCAACAAATCCCAAAAAAGTTGGGACAAGTCCATTTTTACCACTGTGTGGCATCCCCCCTTCTTCTTACAACACTCAACAGACGTCTGGGGACAGAGGAGACCAGTTTCTCAAGTTTAGAAATAGGAATGCTCTACATTCATGTCTAATACAGGCCTCTAACTGTTCAATCGTCTTGGGCCTTCTTTGTTGCACCTTCCTCTTTATGATGCACCAAATGTTCTCTATAGGTGAAAGATCTGGACTGCAGGCTGGACATTTCAGTACCGGATCCTTCTCCTACGTAGCCATGATGTTGTGATTGCTGCAGAATGTGGTCTGGCATTATCTTGTTGAAAAATGCAGGGTCTTCCCTGAAAGAGATGACGTCTAGATGGAGCATATGTTGTTCTAGAACCTGAACATAGTTCTCTGCATTAATGGTGCCTTTCCAGACATGCAAGCTGCCCATGCCACAAGCGCTCATGCAACCCCATACCATCAGTGATGCAGGCTTCTGAACGGAGCGTTGATAACAACTTGGGCTATCCTTGTCCTCTCTGGTCCGGATGACATGGCGTCCCAGTGTTCCATAAAGAACTTCAAATCGTGACTCATCTGACCACAGAACAGTCTTCCATTTTGCCACACTCCATTTTAAATGACCCCTGGCCCAGTGCAAACGTCTGAGCTTGTGGAGCTTGCTTAGAAATGGCTTCCTCTTTGCACTGTAGAGTTTCAGCTGGTGGATTGTGTTCACTGACAATGCTTTCTGGAAGTATTCCTGAGCCCATTCTGTTATTTCCTTGACAGTGGCATTCCTGTTTGAGGTGCAGTGACGTTTAAGGGCCCGGAGATCACGAGCATCCAGTAGAGTTTTACGGCCTTGACCCTTACGCACAGCGATTGTTCCAGATTCTCTGAATCTTTTGATGATGTTATGCACGGTTGATGATGATAACTTAAAAGTCTTTGCTATTTTACGCTGGGTAACACCATTCTGGTATTGCTGCACTATCTTTCTGTGCAACAATGGTGGAATTGGTGATCCTCTTACCATCTTGGCTTCTGAGAGACACTGACACTCTGAGAAGCTCTTTTTATACCCAATCATGTTGTCAATTGACCTAATTAGTGTTAATTGGTCTTCCAGCTGTTCGTTATATGCTCAATTTCCTTTTTCCAGCCACTTATTGCTACTTGTCCCAACTTTTTTGGGATTTGTTGACACTGTGAAATTTTTAATCAACATATTTTTCCTTTAAAGGACAACACCCACCGTGACAGTAACAATTCACCATATTGGACAATTACCGTATTCGTCGGCGTATAAGTCGCACCGGAGTATAAGTCGCACCAACCTAATTATGCCCAATTAAATGGAAAAATCAACGTATAAGTCGCACCGGCCTATAAGTCGCACCGGCCTATAGGTCGCACCTCACGTGAACTGGTGTTTTGCCCAAAATGGACTGGCTGCCAAATTGTTTGGAAGGACTTTTGACAAGATTATCACATAAAAACTACAGTATTTTGTTTGATGTGTCTTAGTTGAACTTTTCATTAATAAATGAACATTATTTTGGACTGGCTGCCAAATTGTTTGGAAGGACTTTTGACAAGATTATCACATAAAAACTACAGTATTTTGTTTGATGTGTCTTAGTTGAACTTTTCATTAATAAATGAACATTATTTTGGACTGGCTGCCAAATTGTTTGGAAGGACTTTTGACAAGATTATCACATAAAAACTACAGTATTTTGTTTGATGTGTCTTAGTTGAACTTTTCATTAATAAATGAACATAATTTTTGTATATTTTGTGTCTTTCATCATTTATCTTTAAAGATAAACACATAAAAATATATTTTTATTAGCTGACATTACAGTAAAAAACGTGTCTCAGTTTAAAATGATGACAGAAACAGATACTGTATTTATTTTATGGTTTTTATTTATTTATTCAAAACCATTGAAGTCTTCATCTTCTGTGTCACTGCACCATTTTTGGACCAGGCAGATGTCAACAGTGTAGGTACTGTAAAGGGTTTCTTAGCGCCCATAGCGGCCGAAACTGGTACTGCACCATTTTTGGAGTTTTTGACCAAAGTCAAATTATGACCAAAATATTGGAAAAATCGACGTATAAGTCGCACCGGCCTATAAGTCGCAGGGCTTAGAAATGTAGGCAAAAAGGTGTGACTTATACGCCGGAGAATACGGTACTGTAGTAGAATATGATGTCTATTTTCATTTTTGCATTTGGGCCAGGCGAGTATTAAAAAAAAACAAAAAAAACAACGTAGTCCGGAAAACTCCGGAAACCCGTCCGAAGATTGCCAAAGTCCGGAGTGACGTCAATACAGGCTCCTCTCAGAAGGCAGGAGTGAGTTCGCGATGGAGGTTTATGAGAGTGATCGCCGCGGATCCGTGCTCAGAATATGATAGACATCAGTGTGCGACCGCAGGATTAATCAACAGGCAGATTTATTAACAAGGGAATATTAAAAATGTTTTGCTTTTTTTTTTCCTCTCTCTGAGCGGAGGAGGTGTGTGTGCGGCGGACACACACCTCCAGCGCGCACTGCAGGGAGACATCAGCTGTCCTCTGTATTTATTGTTGGACAGACGCGCTGGAGGGAGACATCATATTACTGAAGAAATATTAAAAATGACACGACAACTTGTACACGTCTGACGTCTGTCCCACAATAAATACGTTGCGGTCCAATTCAGCTCTGCTCCACGCCTCTTTTGGAGCTGCGCTCTGTTTTTATTTATTTTTTAGAACTTTTTAATAAGGTACCGCTGCGGTTAAAGCTGTTGCTGCTCTCACTCGCTCCTCTGCCCATGAGCCTCAGAGGAGCCAGCCGCGCGTCTTCTCCCCGGCTCCGCGTTCCGCTGGTCACCTTTGAAGTTCCTTCGTGGTGCCGACTCAGGGCTCAGGCTCCGTATCCCAGCCTTGCGGGGTCAGCGGAGCTCTGAGCGCACTGCGGCTGCCTTTTAATTCTGTACTCCCGACCTGTCACTGAATTGATTGACAAGTCACGGGGAGAGAATAAAAAGCTGAGCCGGCAGCTTCATGAGGAAATTAATGAATTTGTCGCGAGCGAGCGAATTAAATAGTGTCCTACGTGGATGCGCAACCTCTAAATATTTCCTGGTGCAGTTGTGGGTTCAGGACCAGCGCTCCATGTGTTTATTTATTTTTTAGAACTTTTTAATAAGATATAACACGCCCGCTGCAATAATGAAGCTACGTTGATGCATGCTTGTTATAACTCTGCATGCATTCAAGGCGGAAACTTCAGTGACGTCAATGCCCATATATGGAGAGGGGCGGATTTTCCCGGAGCTGCTGCTAAAAACTGCTAAAAAACATGAAATAACACATTTAGAGTTATTTCTCTACAATATAAATAAACGCTCCCGTTTCATTATTTAATTAACTACTAAATATTAATGGCGATGCAATTTGGAAAACATGGTGGGTCATGTCCTTTAAAATGTTACATTTACTCAGATTAAACTTTTGATCTGTCATTTATGTTCTATTACAAATAAAATATTGACATTTGCCATCTCCACATCATTGCATTCAGTTTTTATTCACAATTTGTTTAGTGTCCCAACTTTTTTGGAATCCGGTTTGTAAGTTGTTAAAATTACAT
This sequence comes from Garcialebias charrua, assembly GCA_038048925.1. Taxonomy (NCBI): domain Eukaryota; kingdom Metazoa; phylum Chordata; class Actinopteri; order Cyprinodontiformes; family Rivulidae; genus Garcialebias; species Garcialebias charrua. The sequence continues at coordinate 21,329 of JBBPBX010047018.1, read as the reverse complement.
AGGTCTAAGAGTTTAGTCCATTGTAAGAATGTGGGAAGTTTATAAAGCCTTAAAATATATATAAATACTGTATTTTTCGGCCTATAAGATGCAGTTTTTTTGCATAATTTACATGCCCTGCGACTTATAGGCCAAAGCAATGTATTTATGGATTTCTTCCCATATTTTTAAACCAATTTTTGGCTGAGATATGACCATTCATTTTGACTAAAAGTATTGAACACTACCATTTTCAGCCACTAGAAGGCACTCGAGCAGTATGGCATGATGTTTAGTCATGTACCGGTAATAGGTAAAAGTGGCTATAATGACACAATCGGCTTGCTACAGCCTGCCACCTTCATCCAGCTCGGTTGGAGCAACATTCAAATCAGCTTCATTTTGCAGCTAATTACAGTATACCATTAAAGTGCATTTATTAAGTAAAAGTTCAACTGAGACACACCTTTATTTTAAGTTGAACAAACAAATAATTGCTTTTAGGTGCTTATCTCGTTAAATTTAGGAGAAATGGACAAGTTGCTCTCTGCGCATTAATGTGGCCGCATATCGGCTTTTGAAAATGCAGCTGATTTGACCGTCAAAGTGCATTTATTAAGGAAAAGTTCAACTGAGACACACCTTTATTATAATTTCAAGAAAACAAACAATTGTTTTTAAGTGTTAATCTCGTTAAATTCTTGTTAAAATCCTCACGTGCACGCTCCGGCGGCCGCCATTTGGCAGCAAATCGATTTTTGGCAAGTTTCCGGATTGTCAACGGTGACGCACAATAGATGCAACGTATTAATAGATTTTTTTTCACTTTATTACACATATTTGGACTGATGCGACTTATAGGGTGGAAAATACGACACTTCGTGGTTTTTCACCTATCGTGGGGGCGTGTGGAACGTAACCCCCGTGATCATCGAGGGACTACTGTATACAGGTGAGTCGCAGAGTCATTACGACATCAAATCATAAAGTTTGACACTTGCCTCAGGAAGACTTCTCAATCTCTGCACTTCTTTTTCTGCATCTGAGGAAACAACAGCCTTTAGATATTACACACGCACACACACAGACACACACGTATGACACCTACCTTCCAGTTTGGTGGTCAGCGTGTGGATGAGGCCCTCCAGCTGAGCTTTGTGCAGAGCCTTGCCCTCCTGCTCCTGCACTCTGGTCTGCAGTTCGCTCACAGACGCCTGCAGCCGGGCGTAGTTCTGCAGCAGCTCGCCGTTCTCCTCCAGGGCTTCATCCCGCTCCTGCTGCAGGGAGGCCAGCTTCCTCTGGGCCTCCTCCAGCCTGGCTGACAGCTCCGCTGCAGCCTCACCCGACTGGACAATGTGAAGGTTCAGCCCTGAGGAGGAGCTCGCCTGACCGCCGCCTGCACACAGTTATTTGAACTGGTTTAAGATTTGATGCTGAGCCGCTTCACAGATCCACCTGCAGCAGCAGCAGGAGCTAAAACTGAGACGACGAGTAGAACAGGTGAGAAACGAGCCGAACACAACCTGAATTGTTAAACAAATATAAATGAATGCATTTCAATGAGTAATATATACAATTGAAAGTTGAATGAGTTAGTTACTTATTTTGTTATTATAGAACAATTTGTTTGAATTCTTATTTAGATAAATAAGGAGCAGATTTAATAAGATATTTTCTTCATCTGCTACCTTTCATTTTATATTTTATATTTTTTATTTTCAATTCATATACAGTATGTACATTGTTGCATTTTATTATTGTAAAATGAATAAATACAAAAAATATAAAAATATATATAAAAAAATAAGCTGAACACGAGCTAAAAAACTAAATTAGCAGAACTGTAGCTACATTTAGCAACGTATGTGCTTATATTAGCAAAACAGATGCTACTTATTAACAAAATTTACCTGAAAGTAGCTCAACATATCAAACCAGGTCAAATCAACAAAACTATGGCTAAGAGCTAAACGTAGCTAAACGGTCACAAAGGGTCAGAAAGGGAGAGCCGGAAGCTGAACGTGAACATTTTTGAAGGGACTGAAAAGATCTCCATGATCTTCTCTGGGGAACTTCATTTCAAAGTTAAATAAATTAAAAAGTATAAAAGTTACAAAAGCCACAGAACATTTGAGCCGTGTTCTGGTTAATAAGGAGTTAAAAAGCACAAAGTGAGCCCTGAGTAAAGAAAACTGAGGAGCTGCCTTCTCAACGTTCACGACTGACCTCCGTGGATTTGCTCCTCCAGCTCCTCGATCCGCTCCTCGTACTCCTTCAGCTCTTCTCTGTGGCGCCGGCTGAGTTCGGCCATCTTTTGTCTCTGAGCGTCTTGAAGCGCCGCCAGCTCGTGCTGATGTTCGTCCAGCTCCCGCCTCATCTCGTCTCGCAGCTCCTGTCCCAACAAAGTCAGAAGGTCCAGATCAGAGTCGGCACTGCCTGAGGAGGCCGTGCACATCACACGTGCACTCTGATGTCAGATATGTGAGGCTGTGACGTCCACCTTGATGGTGTTTTGGAGCGTGAGGCTTTCGCCCTGGTCTCTGTTGGCAGCTCCTGTTGCTGTAGACGCCTGAAACAGAAGTATGAGAACTTCAGGACCGGTTCTTTAAACAGCACGAACGAGAGTCTGAGCTCCTCCGGTACATTTTAAATCATAACGAGCTCCACGAACAAGACCCAGGAGGCTCCATGATGGACAGAACATGAAGATCCAGGCGTCTTGGAGCTGTCATCATTACAGAGTTCATGGTCGCGTTTGGTTTGAGTTGTGGGTCTTCGTGACTGGACAGCTCGTTAAAACATCTGGGGAGAACTTCCCGTCAGAAGCCCCTTCAGAAATAGATGTACTTAGTAAGTGTTTCACCTGCTGCACCTGTCCACTCCCTGAGCAACAAACAGTTGAAACAAAGTTCAAGCCACTGCGTGTCCTCCACAGTGACGTGTTTGAAGGAGATTCCTGCATCTGATGTGATTTTTATTAAACCACAAATAACTGGACACACCTGTTCAGGTACTGCTCGTACCAGCAGACTGAGAGACAGCTCTGTTCATCAGGCAGTCAGGATGCTAAACACTCTGCCTGCTCTGCCTCCCCTCCCATTTGAACTGCCTTAACACAAAAAACTTTCTCACACATTACCACACAACACAAAGATTTTAACACTGGACTCTGTGTCATCAAACGGGTTATTCACTAAACTCTCGGTCATGTGCTCATTCAGTTTGCACTACTTCTCATATTTGCACTAATGTTTGTATTACATTACTGCCTATAGTCATACTACTGTTTACATTCACTGTTTACATTTATTAATACGGTTTACATTTATTACTACTGTTTTACATTTATTACTACTGTTTACATTTATTACTACTGTTTACATTTACACTACTTTTATATCTACACTACTGCTGATACATATACAGTATTCTCTGACTAGCCTTATCTAAGGATGCCAAATGTGCCTTATGTGCCTTACTGCATATGCCACTTTGCCTCTATACCAACATCAACTACCTCATACATATACTGTGTACATTAACTTATATGCTGCTGTGCCACTCTTTGCAAATGTCAATGCTAGAACCTTCAGTTTATTTTATAGATATACTTTTTATACTACTATGCAAAAACTCAGGACAGTATTACACTTTTATTATTTCATTTTATGCTTATGTTCATTGGGTGTTTGGTGTTTCAGTGTTGGTGTAAATTTTCATACTTTTATACTATTATGAAAAAACTCAGGACAGTGTTACACTTTTACTATTTTATGCTTATGTTTATTAAATGTTTTAGTGTTTAGTGTTTAGATGGTTACTGTTGCACCGAGGGACTGAGAGAAACGCAATTTCAATCCTGTGTATGTCCTGTACATATTGCAGTTCTGACAATAAAGTTGACTTTGACTTTGATTTGAACACACCTGCTGGTTTCATCGTCAGGTTAGAGGTTTTTAGAAAGCCCTGTGAGTCGCTGCGTTCACTGACGGAGGATTTGATCTCCGTCTGAGCAGAGAAGCAGATGGGTCATCAAAGACAAAGAAGCTGAGAACCTCACCTGAGACATTCTCCTCCAGTGGGCCAGCTCCGCCTCCAGGCGCAGGACTTCTGTGGACAGCCGGTTGATTTCCTGCTGCGACCAAAGAACGTCGCTGATGTCGATTTCGTCGCCGTGATAGCCCCGATGAGACGCTGAGGACTGGGTGAGGAAGGTAGAGGACGAGGAGGAGGTGGAGGTCAGGGAAGCAGTGGTGACGGGCAGAACCGCAGCAGAACCAGAGGTGGACTGGGCCGACTGCTGCAGCTTCTGCACCTCTTCTTGGAGTCCACTCTCCCGAGCTTTGAGGTGACTGATTTCCACCTGGAGGACAAAATAAACTCAGCTGTGACAGAACCTGCAACGTTGACCTCAACCCCCCCCCCCACCCCCCCAGGTCTACAGAGACGTCTGCTGGGTGTGACGATGAACGTACGTCTCTCTGGTGCAGCAGGGTCCTGTGGTCTGCAGACTGCTGCTTGATCTGGATCTCTGAGGCCTCCAGCTTCTCCTCCAGCTCTGCATGAAGCCTTTTCAACCTGTCACACTGCAACAAACACACCGTCACATGCGAGAAAAACCCTCTGCTCTGCTACAGACTCATGTGTGAGGTCATGACGGTGGGAGGAGCCAATCTACCTGAAGGGAGGTCACAACAACCAGTCGTCTTATTTTACTCGTCAAAACAGTTTTTATTAGTTAAAGTTGTGACATCAGTCAGAGCACGGAGGATGGAAGAAGGTGAAAGTGTTGAGATGTTACTCATCATCTGGCAGATGTTACTCATCATCTAGCAGATGTTACTCATCATCTGGCAGATGTTACTCATCATCTGGCAGATGTTACTCATCATCTGGCAGATGTTACTCATCATCTGGCAGATGTTACTCATCATCTAGCAGATGTTACTCATCATCTAGCAGATGTTACTCATCATCTAGCAGATGTTACTCATCATCTGGCAGATGTTACTCATCATCTGGCAGATGTTACTCATCATCTGGCAGATGTTACTCATCATCTGGCAGATGTTACTCATCATCTGGCAGATGTTACTCATCATCTGGCAGATGTTACTCATCATCTGGCAGATGTTACTCATCATCTGGCAGATGTTACTCATCATCTGGCAGATGTTACTCATCATCTGGCAGATGTTACTCATCATCTGGCAGATGTTACTCATCATCTAGCAGATGTTACTCATCATCTAGCAGATGTTACTCATCATCTAGCAGATGTTACTCATCATCTAGCAGATGTTACTCATCATCTAGCAGATGTTACTCATCATCTAGCAGATGTTACTCATCATCTGGCAGATGTTACTCATCATCTAGCAGATGTTACTCATCATCTAGCAGATGTTACTCATCATCTAGCAGATGTTACTCATCATCTAGCAGATGTTACTCATCATCTAGCAGATGTTACTCATCATCTAGCAGATGTTACTCATCATCTAGCAGATGTTACTCATCATCTAGCAGATGTTACTCATCATCTAGCAGATGTTACTCATCATCTAGCAGATGTTACTCATCATCTGGCAGATGTTACTCATCATCTGGCAGATGTTACTCATCATCTGGCAGATGTTACTCATCATCTAGCAGATGTTACTCATCATCTGGCAGATGTTACTCATCATCTGGCAGATGTTACTCATCATCTGGCAGATGTTACTCATCATCTGGCAGATGTTACTCATCATCTAGCAGATGTTACTCATCATCTAGCAGATGTTACTCATCATCTGGCAGATGTTACTCATCATCTGGCAGATGTTACTCATCATCTGGCAGATGTTACTCATCATCTGGCAGATGTTACTCATCATCTAGCAGATGTTACTCATCATCTAGCAGATGTTACTCATCATCTAGCAGATGTTACTCATCATCTAGCAGATGTTACTCATCATCTAGCAGATGTTACTCATCATCTAGCAGATGTTACTCATCATCTAGCAGATGTTACTCATCATCTGGCAGATGTTACTCATCATCTGGCAGATGTTACTCATCATCTGGCAGATGTTACTCATCATCTAGCAGATGTTACTCATCATCTGGCAGATGTTACTCATCATCTGGCAGATGTTACTCATCATCTGGCAGATGTTACTCATCATCTGGCAGATGTTACTCATCATCTGGCAGATGTTACTTATCATCTGGCAGATGTTACTCATCATCTGGCAGAGGTTACTCATCATCTGGCAGAAGACAGAGGAACAGAACCAACTTTTCACGGAACCCTTTACAGGTTTTAGTGCTGCTTTAGCAAAGTTTTAATTTTAGTTAATTATTATTAATAAAGTTATATAGAATTGAAAAGCAGCATCTTCTCCAGAGGATGTTTTTATAGAAGCGAGAACAGAAACACAGAACATGTGATTTATAAAACTGGACACACTTCATTCACAGATGTTGGTCCTTCAGCAGCTGTGTTCGACATCATTTAAAGAAATAAACTCTTCCTTTAAGTCAGAGCTGTCAGACGATGTCGACTTTCATTTACTCTCACTCTTTTCTGTGAAGTCGTTAAAGTTATTAAAGAGGAACTTACCCCAAAATTAACTTTTTTTATCTAATAAACTCCCTAGAATGTGTGTAAAAGGTTGTATAGCACTATGTCTGTGTTTATTTTCATGTTTTTGTGCGTATTTGTTCAAATCAGCAATATTTGGTCTAAAAACGTGTTTACACTAATCCTATGGGTTGAACTGTGGTACTGCAGCCTAATTTTCTTATTGGTCAACGACTGTTCACTCCGACGTGTCTTGTACACTCCGTCGTCACAGCCTCTTCTGGGTTAGTATAAAAGGTTCAAGCAGAGCCACTCCCCTGCAGAGATCGGGAGTGATAGCAACATAGCATTAGCATTGTGAGTGTGATGTTTCACTGCACGCTTAATAAACATACTGTTTTGGAGCGGACGTCGCTTTATTGCTTAAACCGCACGATACACTTTCTCATACAGCACAACCCTTCATTGCTCCGTTCTCTGCACTTTTCCTTTCTGTCCGCGCGCTTGCCACACACACTGTCGCTGTGATCACTGTCCATGTAGCATATATTATGCTAATGCTAGCTGCATGTCACGGTCCTGGCCACACCTCCTCGCTCTAACCCCCCACCTCCTCCCCTCCTTTAGGCAGTGCCTCTTGACACACCTACTTTGTTGCATTTTTTAAATCTTGTCTTGGGGCTGAGCTACCGTTTCACAGTGGGGCAAGTACGGTACCTCTTTAAGAGAATAACCGCATGAAACACCAAAAACATCTGGACTGACTAAAGATATGTTCATACGGAAGCGTATTGCTGACACCTGGAGAAAAATTTTTTTGGGGGCTTATGTAGTAATAATGTGATACGTATCAAGTAATAACGTGATACGTATCACGTTATTACTTGATACGTATCACGTTATTACTTGATACGTATCACGTTATTACTTGATACGTATCAAGTAATTACTTGATACGTATCACGTTATTACTTGATACGTATCACGTTATTACTTGATACGTAACACGTTATTACTTGATACGTATCACGTTATTACTTGATACGTATCACGTTATTACTTGATACGTAACACGTTATTACTTGATACGTAACACGTTATTACTTGATACGTAACACGTTATTACTTGATACGTAACACGTTATTACTTGATACGTAACACGTTATTACTTGATACGTAACACGTTATTACTTGATACGTAACACGTTATTACTTGATACGTAACACGTTATTACTTGATACGTATCACGTTATTACTTGATACGTAACACGTTATTACTTGATACGTAACACGTTATTACTTGATACGTATCACGTTATTACTTGATACGTATCACGTTATTACTTGATACGTATCACGTTATTACTTGATACGTATCAAGTAATTACTTGATACGTATCACGTTATTACTTGATACGTATCACGTTATTACTTGATACGTATCACGTTATTACTTGATACGTATCACGTTATTACTTGATACGTATCACGTTATTACTTGATACGTATCACGTTATTACTTGATACGTATCACGTTATTACTTGATACGTATCACGTTATTACTTGATACGTATCACGTTATTACTTGATACGTATCAAGTAATTACTTGATACGTATCACGTTATTACTTGATACGTATCACGTTATTACTTGATATTATCACGTTATTACTTGATACGTATCACGTTATTACTTGATACGTATCACGTTATTACTTGATACGTATCACATAATTACTTGATAAGTATAGATGTCCATCCACATGGTATCAGCACCATTACCCATAATGCAAGTTCGCCCATACATAAATACTGAAAGTGCCTAACTGATGGAAAGTGAAACATACCGTAAGCTTTATTTTTGTTGGAACAAACTTTTTGTACACTTTTTTTATATAGACATGTTTCTAGAGTGCAGTATTTTTTTTTAAAGGTTTATACTTGACGGTCATGTTTTTTGGCTCTGTTGTTGAAGAAGAAAAAAAAGTTCAATGCAAACTTCAAATTGTGTGTAAGGTTTACACTAAATCCTAAAAGTGCCTAACAGATGGACAGTTAAGCATAAGCTTAATTTGTGTTTTCTAAATCTTTTTGTTCCTTTTTTATATGGCCATGTTGTGTCAAAGAGTACATTAGTTTTCTATAGGATGATGTTTTATGTCTCCGTTTTGAAAATTTGAAGGAAAATAAAGTTCAAAGCAAACTTTAAAATGTGTGTGTGTGAAGTGTTTAAAATTTAAAAAAAAATTAAGAAATGTTTAACCTGTTGTGTGCATTGTTATTTTTGACTTGTAGTTTTGCACCTTATGTGGCCTGTGAGCAGTTGAGCACAAACACAGCAACATGATCAGATCTGCAACCACATCGTGATTATTCACATCGATGATTACCCTTGGTGGCGGATGGTGTGAGTGTTCCACAGGTAAAAAAGTTGTAGCAGCTCCTGTAGAAGTTTAAATTTCTGTTAATACTTAATATTCAGTGGATGTCAGGTGCACATATTGTATGAGAAAGTTACCAATTTAGAAGAGTAACAAGTTGTGCTAATGCAGATTAAAATACTATATTTTACATATCATATATATATTTACATATATATACACACACAAACACATAAATATACATCTACTGTAAATATACATATGTGTATAAACGGGATTCCAAATAAAATGAGACATTAAACAAAGTGTGATTAAAAAATTAATGCAATGATATGGAGATGTGAAATGCCAATATTTTATTCAAATAGAACATAGATGACACATCAAAATGGTGATGATAATGCTAAATAGGTCAATTACACAACCGTATTGCTTATCCACATTATTCCTGAGGGTAGAAGCGATTTTTATTTTATTTTTTTAACTTTATTTAACAAATAATACAAAACAAAAAAGAACAAATTCTTACAATCAGTTACAAAAGGTGATTCATGACAAAGTGTAAATAAAACCGATAAAGATAAATAATACAAAAATATATATACAGTATATAAACTATATCAGGAAATTGAAATCAGACAAGAAACTAAGAAATTTGCCAGCATTTTTTCCATTTACATATTTTAAAGATTTTGCATCAGGATCAGAACTCCATCTTAAGAACTTCTGCATTTCTGCCATCGTGACATTTTCTGTGCCAAAATCAGCACGGATTCGGGCAGGTGTCCCCTTCCTCTTTTCAACTTCAGTTATGAAATATCCCGCGATGACTTTAGGATCACTGCTTGTTGAGAAAGCATGAAGCCATATCATTTGTCTTGAAAAGCCATCGATGGCTCCGTTAATACAAATACCATACGGCTTCAGTTTATCATAGGAGTCAACGTGCCACATGAAATTAGGTCCAGGGTTTACATACACGCGTCGCTTCAGCCGCCTCCTTCTCCTTTGCTCCACACCACTGGGGTCCAGAAATGTCAGCAGGTGTCTCACTGTATTTTGAGTCACAACGTATCCACTCTGAATACATTTAAGGTGGTGAAACTTATATCCGTGATGATTACCAGAGCTCTCCAGCTGGTCAATGAGGAACGCAGCCACATGTAGAGGGTCCGACTGGTTTTTCCTTCTGTACAGTCCCATTCTGCTCAGGATTCTTCTCAGAGTGCGCATACAAATGATGATGTCATCCACAGTGTGAAGCATCATCAGTATCTCTCCATGTTTTAGACCAAGCATGAAGTAAAACTTGATCAAGTTCTGCAAATTAGCCATTGTTAGCATGCAGGCAAAAACAAGCGTATGGGCGAACTTGCATTATGGGTAATGGTGCTGATACCATGTGGATGGACCTCTATACTTATCAAGTAATAACGTGATACGTATCAAGTAATAACGTGATACGTATCAAGTAATAACGTGATACGTATCAAGTAATAACGTGATACGTATCAAGTAATAACGTGATACGTATCAAGTAATAACGTGATACGTATCAAGTAATAACGTGATACGTATCAAGTAATAACGTGATACGTATCAAGTAATAACGTGATACGTATCAAGTAATAACGTGATACGTATCAAGTAATAACGTGATACGTATCAAGTAATAACGTGTTACGTATCAAGTAATAACGTGATACGTATCAAGTAATAACGTGTTACGTATCAAGTAATAACGTGTTACGTATCAAGTAATAACGTGATACGTATCAAGTAATTACGTGATACGTATCAAGTAATTACTTGATACGTATCAAGTAATAACGTGATACGTATCAAGTAATAACGTGTTACGTATCAAGTAATAACGTGATACGTATCAAGTAATAACGTGTTACGTATCAAGTAATAACGTGTTACGTATCAAGTAATAACGTGATACGTATCAAGTAATAACGTGTTACGTATCAAGTAATAACGTGTTACGTATCAAGTAATAACGTGTTACGTATCAAGTAATAACGTGATACGTATCAAGTAATAACGTGATACGTATCAAGTAATAACGTGTTACGTATCAAGTAATAACGTGATACGTATCAAGTAATAACGTGATACGTATCAAGTAATTACTTGATACGTATCAAGTAATAACGTGATACGTATCAAGTAATAACGTGATACGTATCAAGTAATAACGTGATACGTATCACGTTATTACTTGATACGTATCACATTATTACTACATAAGCCCCCCAAAAAAATTTTCTCCAGGTGTCAGCAATACGCTTCCGTATGTTCACCCCCAACTTAATTTAAAATCAGTTAACAGACAACCTTCCAGGTTTCTATAGAATCCAGGTACTGTATATTATATAATAATAATAATAATAATAATAATAATAATAATAATAATAATAATAATAATAATAATAATAATGAATTCAATTTATACCACACTTTTCATTAATAAAAATCTCAAAGTGTTACATATTATATAAATTCCATGTGAAGTCCTATTCGCATGGGATTAGTTTTATCTAGAAAGTTGGACACTGTTTAATGATGGACGGTTTTCTGTCCATCATTTTCTCCAGGACTCTCTTCATCTTTCAGGGATGAAGATGTTCACATCCTTGATAGAGAGGAACGATGGTTTGAGAGAGGAGTAAAGGAGGCCATCTTTGTGGAAAGAAACCGTCCATCATTAAACAGGGGTGGAGGCCTCCGGGTTCAACTGTCCCCCTCTTACAATGCTGTTATTGCTAGTATCAGTCAACCCTCTGTGAATAGCAAGAGGCCATCAGGGCACTAACCATCAGTCGTTGGGATGATGGTCCTCCTTGATCATGTGAACAGCTGGTTGATTCACTATGAGAAGGTGCTGTTTATAAGACTGAGCAGCTCCTCAGACTGAAGAAGTCTTTTGGACAAAAGATTAAACGTTTCAACATTTTTTTTTATCTGTCCAGAGGACCTGACTCAACTTTGCTTTATTGTTCAGTAAATATTGATCCGGTCAGACTCAAATTATTTACTTTTACTTGTGTCACATTTTAATAAAGTTGCACTCACATAATTATTCATTTTAAATTTCAAAATTTTCAAATTTCAAACACAAAAGAACAAAAAAAAAATTTCACAGAACGATGTAGAGAAATAAAGAACAAATTTAAAATGAAAGGAAGTAGAAGAAGATAATCTTATAATATATGCCCCTTTTTAAAAATAAAATTCCATTTAAACAATCAATTCAAGCAAAATGTATCCATAAACCGTATTTATAACTCATAATAATATAACTAATTTATAGAGATTTTAAATATATAACATTCACACATAACTTTTCAACAATCTATTCTTAATCATTTTCTTTAATACAGATATTGACTGTCCAACTTCAACATCATATTCCAATCCATTCCATATACCAATCCCATGTATTGTGAGAGCAGCTGAGAAGATCGTGGGCACCTCCTTGCCCTCACTGCAGGACTTACACAGCAAACGCCTCACTCGGAAAGCCCACTGCATGGCAGGTGATCCCACACACCCACTACACAGCTGCTTCAGACTGCTGCCATCAGGGAGGAGACTGAGGAGTCTCCAGGCTCGAACCAGCAGACTGAGAGACAGCTCTGTTCATCAGGCAGTCAGGATGCTAAACACTCTGCCTGCTCTGCCCCCCCTCCCATTTGAACTGCCTTAACACTAAAACTTTCTCACACATTACCACACAACACAAAGATTTTAACACTGGACTCTGTGTCATCAAACGGGTTATTCACTAAACTCTCGGTCATGTGCTCATACAGTTTGCACTACTTCTCATACTTGCACTAATGTTTGTATTACATCACTGCCTATAGTCATAATACTGTTTACATTCTCTGTTTACATTTATTAATACTGTTTACTTTTATTACTACTGCTTACATTTAATTACTACTGTTTACATTTACACTACTCTAATATCTACACCACTGCTGATACATATACAGTGTGCTCTGAACGGTCTTATTTAGGGATGCCCAATGTGCCTTACTGCATATGCCACTTTTTGCCTCTATAACAACATCAACTACTACCTCATACATATACTGTGTACATTAACTCATACGCTGCTTTGCCACTTTGCAAATGTCAATGCTAGAAACCTTTAGTTTATTTTAGTTATACTTTTTATACTCTTTTTTTATACTAGTATGCAAAAACTCAGGACAGTATTATGTTCATTAAATGTTTAATGTTTTAGTTTTAGAGTTGGTGTAAATTTTCATACTCTTATACCACTATGCAAAAACTCAGGACAGTGTTAGTTTTACTATTTTATGCTTATGTCTATTATTATATGTTTCAGTGTTTCAATGTTTAGATGTTTACTGTTGCACCGAGGGACTGAGAGAAACGCAATTTCGGTCCTGTGTATGTCCTGTACAGTACATATTGCAGATCTGACAATAAAGTTGACTTTGACTTTGACTTAAAGTAAAACGACCCTTTAAACATGTTCTATATTGTGGTTTAACAAAAATATCTGTACCCTTTAAATTATAACAACTTTTCCTCTTTACAAAAAGCTTTTGAATATTTAAAGGTAGAGTGTTATTTTGTGCTTTATACCTTAGTAAAAAAATATATTCCACCAAATCATAAAATCCTAGTAACTTCAATTTATAAAATAATACACTACTGGTAGATGGATGATAATAATGTGTTCTAGTTATTATTCCTAAGGCTCTTTTCTGTAAAACAAAAATAGGTTTCGTTGTAGTTTTGCACACTGTACCCCAGATTTCAACACAATTAATTAAATGTGGTACTATGTGGTACTATAATTAAAGAAGAAATGAAGTATGTTAACTAATAAAACACTAAAGGTCAACTACTTACACAGAGGGCCAGTCCAAACCCCTGAACTGGTGCACGTGGCTCACCAGACCACACGACTCATTTATGAAAACTCTTTCATGCGCAGTGCATGAATCAAAGTTCTTCAGTTGTTAGCAGTCTGAACGAATTAAAATTATTTCATGAATGGAAAAACAGCAAAACGCTGAGCACATCAGCAGCAGCTGTTTAAAAGGAATCGTACTGAACCGGACGCGTTTGAGTCCATTACTGTGCACGTTTTGAGCAGGACAGAGATGATTTCATGTGACCTACAGACGCCTCGGGTCGGACTTCCTGACCCAGCAGCTCCGTCAACAAAAGGACTGACCTCAGATCTCTGGGCGGTGAACGCAGCCTCCACGTCTGCCAGCCGAGAGTTGGACACGTGAAGTTCTGTGGCAGCGTCTGCAGGGACACAGAGAGACGGGTCACAACCAGAACCTCACACACGTTTCATCAAACTCCTACAGAGCTGCAGGACTTTATGAAGAACACACATGGACTTTTCTTACACATTTGATTTATCATGAAACAGGTCATAAATAACTATCAGTCATTAATGTTAGCAAAATATCTCGTGGATTTATAAAGGGATCAAAGGACGCACGTTTTCAATGGATTCACTTTCAGAGTCAGTCTAATTCAAGATGGCTGCTGCAGCCAGTTGATCAGAGACAACACAAACATGATGAGCCTGGTTCACAGTTTGTGTTGGTAGTAGCTGACACTCCTGCACAACACAACATGTGACATCATCAAGCAGGGGACTGGCTTCAGCTGCACGACTGATGAACCCTCAGAGGGTCCATCAGCTGAAAGACAGGAAGTAACTCCATCACCTCACTGCCTTCAGCTACATGAAAGGAAGTAGCTTCACCTCCTCACTTCCTTCAGCTACATGACAGAAGTAACTCCATCACCTCACTGCCTTCAGCTACATGAAAGAAAGTAGCTTCACCTCCTCACTTCCTTCAGCTACATGACAGAAGTAACTCCATCACTTCACTGCACCGCTGCAGGGACAACGTGTTGGTTTATGTTCTGATGCTCAGACTCCACAGGTCTGGAGGGGCCCTGGTGATAAGATCCACCTTCAGCCTTTAGACTGCAGCTGACAGTTGGAGGTCTGAGGTCAAAGGTCGCTCTATATGCGATCCGTTTGCTTCTCTTCAGATCTGATTACATCTTCCAAACCTGCTGATTTTATGTGTGAGAACAAACGACACGTGGCTGCACGTTAGCACAACCTGAAAACAGTTAAATCTGTTCTCACCGAACTGACCCTGGACCAGGTCTCACTCATCCAGTGTTTGGTGTTTGGTGTCTGGTTCATTTTACGATGATTTAATAAACACGAGAACAAGTTTAATGTATAAAACTCGTCAAACAGCAGCTGAACAGCCTCAACACAACACTCATCTGTATCTTATTCCTGCAGCAAACAGGAAAAGACTCAAACTTCCACTTTGTTGGAATGTCAAACATTTTCTTCGGCTCGTTTCACCTCCATCTGGTCACCGCGAGGAGACATTCATCAAAAGGTACCATAGACTGATCCAAACTGTTTGATGACGTTTGTCAAACTGTTGGGAATGTATCCTTAAATAAAAAGGTCTGTATTAAACATGTGGGACCAGATTTAATTTCATATGGATATACTTCGGAAGAAAGTGAAAACAGCCGAACAAACAGGCAACGTCTGGGTGACAGACGTGTCAAACTCTGTTACAAACGGGAACCAAAATTAAAAAGTTGGATCAAACCAAAGGCAAGTTTCCATCAGCAGGTTACCTCAGGTCTTCCTGGTTTATGTGAAATAAAAGAGATAGTGATTTTTTATTTAACTGGTCCATCTTTGAGAGCTATCTCAGTCTGAAATAAAAAATAAAGACTGTTATTTTTACAATTACTAACGTGCATGTGTAAAATCCAGCAGCACATGCTCACATTCATTTGTAGCTTTTTTCCAGGACTGAAGGTTCAGCTCTGGTGTTTTGCTCCTTTACACCTGACTTCATAGAACGGCTTTATACAAACATACTTATAAATTAGTTGTAATTATATTTTACACACTGAGAGCAAAATGTAGTAGGTGTGTAATGATGTCAGAATGAGCAGCTGAAACAGGAAGACCTGAAGCTGCAGCAGCAGCAAACACACCAGATTAGATGTTACAGAACATTGAGCAGATCATTACTTCCTGAACAGAAGATGCTGCCGTTCTCAAACAAATTAAAATGTTACGTTAAAACAACTTTTTACAGTAAACTCTAAAACTTTATTAGAAGGTAAAAACCTGGATCTGAACAGCCAATGAGAAGAGACCTAACTGAAAATAACAGGAAGTGGAACTGAAGAGACACAAACAGATACATGTACGCGTCAGTCAATGTCAACAACTCTGAAAGCACATGTTTACACGGTAATAACAAGTAAACATCTGACATGTATTTCTGAAGAGCAAAGCGTTGGATGTGGGCGGAGTCACCCTAAATCAGAAACAACCAATCGGATCCATCAAAGCTCACGATGTTAACAGCTGTCAACGTAAACGTCAAACAGAACAACAGGCCGTTGACCTGGAGCCTACATCAGAGTCCGTTCACTTTCAGCATCACATCTGGACTGTTTGTTTACATCTGTCAGAGAGTTTAGCTACTTTAGCTGCTAGATGTGAGTAGGACATTCAGCTGAGTGTAGCCCCACCCAACTAGCCATGGCTTCAGCCAGGGAGAAAATGGTGAGTGTGTGTCACAGGCAGGTGAAGGCCAACAGCTGTGTTCATATGTCAGGTAAAGATCAACAGCTGTGTTCATATGTCAGGTAAAGATCAACAGCTGTGTTCATATGTCAGGTAAAGATCAACAGCTGTGTATTCGTGTGTCAGAGGCAGGT
Organism: Garcialebias charrua; assembly: GCA_038048925.1. Classification (NCBI taxonomy): domain Eukaryota; kingdom Metazoa; phylum Chordata; class Actinopteri; order Cyprinodontiformes; family Rivulidae; genus Garcialebias; species Garcialebias charrua. The sequence continues at coordinate 4,601 of JBBPBX010047018.1, read as the reverse complement.
AAAGATCAACAGCTGTGTTCATATGTCAGGTAAAGATCAACAGCTGTGTTCATGTGTCAGGTAAAGATCAACAGCTGTGGTCATATGTCAGGTAAAGATCAACAGCTGTGTTCATATGTCAGGTAAAGTTCAACAGCTGTGTTCATATGTCAGGTAAAGATCAACAGATGTGTTCATATGTCAGGTAAAGATCAACAGATGTGTTCATATGTCATGTAAAGTTCAACAGCTGTATTCATATGTCATGTAAAGATCAGCAGCTGTGTTCATATGTCAGGTAAAGTTCAACAGCTGTATTCACATGTCAGGTAAAGATCAACAGATGTGTTCATATGTCAGGTAAAGATCAACAGATGTGTTCATATGTCATGTAAAGTTCAACAGCTGTATTCATATATCATGTAAAGATCAACAGCTGTGTTCATATGTCATGTAAAGATCAACAGATGTGTTCATATGTCATGTAAAGATCAACAGATGTGTTCATATGTCATGTAAAGTTCAACAGCTGTATTCATATATCATGTAAAGATCAGCAGCTGTGTTCACATGTCAGGTAAAGATCAACAGATGTGTTCATATGTCATGTAAAGTTCAACAGCTGTATTCATATGTCATGTAAAGATCAACAGCTGTGTTCATATATCATGTAAAGATCAACAGATGTGTTCATATGTCATGTAAAGTTCAACAGCTGTATTCATATATCATGTAAAGATCAGCAGCTGTGTTCACATGTCAGGTAAAGATCAACAGATGTGTTCATATGTCATGTAAAGTTCAACAGCTGTATTCATATGTCATGTAAAGATCAGCAGCTGTGTTCACATGTCAGGTAAAGATCAACAGATGTGTTCATATGTCAGGTAAAGTTCAACAGCTGTGTTCATATGTCAGGTAAAGATCAACAGATGTGTTCATATGTCAGGTAAAGTTCAACAGCTGTATTCATATGTCATGTAAAGATCAGCAGCTGTGTTCATATGTCAGGTAAAGATCAACAGATGTGTTCATATGTCAGGTAAAGTTCAACAGCTGTATTCATATGTCATGTAAAGATCAGCAGCTGTGTTCACATGTCAGGTAAAGATCAACAGATGTGTTCATATGTCAGGTAAAGTTCAACAGCTGTGTTCATATGTCAGGTAAAGATCAACAGATGTGTTCATATGTCAGGTAAAGATCAACAGATGTGTTCATATGTCAGGTAAAGATCAACAGATGTGTTCATATGTCAGGTAAAGTTCAACAGCTGTATTCATATGTCATGTAAAGATCAGCAGCTGTGTTCATATGTCAGGTAAAGATCAGCAGCTGTGTTCATATGTCAGGTAAAGATCAACAGCTGTGTTCATGTGTCAGAGGCAGGTAAAGCCGACAGGTGTGCTCACAGGTAACACTCACCTCCCACCTCCTCCACACCTTCCAGCAGCATATCTTTGGTGAAGGTGGAGATCTGTCCGGTGAAGGACGACAAGCTGCCGCTGACCTGACCCAGAGACTGGCCCAGGCCAGAACCCAGTCCACCCAGCCACGACGACATGTCCACAACTGGTCCAAACAACAACACAACACTGCTGCTAGCTCCGCCTGTAGCACCCGGTCCACCGGGTCATCGACTCCACTCCAGAACCGACTTAATCCACCTTTGGGTCGGTACCAGAGTCAACACAAAGCGGGCTAACAGCAACAGCAGCTCGGCTCCAGGAAAGACTCGGTGAAAACAAACATTGGACCGGGTTCTGCTCAGTTGTTTGAAAACTACGAACCTAAAAGTGCCACCTCGACTGTAGCCATTATCATCACTTCCTGACAGTTGTGACGTAAGCCGGAGCTCCGCCGCGGTGCATTGTGGGATACTGGAGGACCAACAAAGAATGAGAAGAATCTTCCCTCAAAGCCGGTTCCGGCAAGATGGCGGACTGAGCAGACGTGTCGTTCAGAACGAGTGTGATTCGAACCTCTAATTTTCGGTCTTTCGACCAGCCAGCACCCTTACAAAGCATATCTCTTACAAGTAGAACCATGCAGACGGAACAAAGAAGGCAAGAGAAGACCCTGACTAAAAAGGATGACCCCAAAAAAGGTAAAACTTCAGCTGCAAAGGAGCATGCTTATGCTGTTGAGATGGAAACTGAAAGAGCTAGCGGAAAACGTGTTCTAGAGGACGTCACAGCAGATCTGTTTCAATCACCTTCTAAAGGTGCTCATGCTCGAAAAATAACAAAACAAAACATATCGATGGAAGATTTGTTTGAAACCATGCAAACACTCCTCCTGAGATTTGAAGCCCAGGAGGAAAAGATGGCGGATTTGAGCACGAGGCTGACCGAGAGCACAGAAAAGATGGCGGACATGAACAGAAGGCTGATCGAGAACACGGTGACGATCAACACCCTCGCTAAAGCTCTAGAATTTAATGCAGCTGAAGTGAAAGACTGTAAGGAGAAAGTGCTGAATATGGAGTCAGAGGTGTTCAGTTTGCGCAAAGAGGTGACTGAACTCAGAGCTGGTGCCAAAGAACATGACCGTTATAAACGAAGATGGAACCTGCGGATCAGAGGGATGAAGGAGACGATGGGAGAAGACACTCGGCAGGATGTGGTGAAACTCCTGGAGAAAGTGGCTCCAGAATGGGCAGAGAAGATGGATGACTACGTTGACACGGTTCATCGGATGGGGAAGAAGGACGACAACAGATCTCGACAAATCATGGTGCAGTTCACCAAGCGGCAGCACAGAGATGGAATATGGAAAATGACTAAAACGTCTGACGTCTGCAAGTCAGCAGGTGTTCGTTTCATGGAGGATTTGACAAAAGAAGACCGAGAGGAGAGAGAGAAAGTTTGGCCCCAGATCCAGCAGGCGAGGAAGGCAGGAGACCGGGCTTACTACCGCGGCCCGTTCGGATACATAAACGGCCGGCGCATTTATGCAAAGGACTAAAATGAAGGTATTTTATAAAGATGTTTACTGTAAATAAGTTTAGAAATAAGGGTGTGGTAATTTTCTATTTGTTTTAATAGAGGGACGTACACTCAATCTGTTCTTTTTCTACAAAAAAAAAAAAAAGACTAAAATAGTTTGTTTTGATTTAAAAAAAAAAAAAAAATTGTAATCCGTTCTTTAAACAGCACAAATGCTTAAAACAAATCTGTCTTTTATTTCTTTAAATGCAAGAGGTCTCAGGGACAATGTGAAGAGAAAAGCTTTATTTTTATTCTGTAAAGGACAAAAGGCACACTGCACGTTTCTACAGGAAACCCACTCATGTGACGCGGACGCCACCTGGTGGTCAAACCAGTGGGGAGAGAAGATTCTTTTCAGCCATGGATCAAATCGTTCTGGAGGAGTAGCTATTTGTTTTAACAGATGTCCTGGAAAAGTTGTTGCTTCCAAAGTTGATGATCTGGGTCATTGGATGGCAGTTGTGCTAAATGTTGAAGGATATTTTGTTATACTGTGCAATGTTTATGGATATGCAAATAATAATCAGAATAAGTCATTATTGTTGAAACTTACAGAAGTTATCACTGAATATAAGGAAATGTATAATTCAAACTTTGTGGTGGTAGGCGGTGATTATAACTTGTCACCAGATGAATGGATGGACAGATGTCCTTCAAGATCTCTTACAGAAACCTTGAATCCAACCTTATTTGAATTTATTAATTCCAATCATCTTATAGATGTATGGAGAGACCAAAATCCTGGTGTTCGTCAGTTCACTTGGATTAAACCAAATGGAAGTATAAAGTCTAGAATAGACTTATGGTTAACAACACCGGAGGTAATCAGATACACTTCCCATGTCTCCATCTCTTCTGCTCCGTTAACAGATCACTGTGTAATATCACTTAAATTAAACCCAGCAAATTGGAAAACATTCAAAAAAGATTACTGGAAATTTAACTCAGACTTACTAAAAGATGAAGGTTATGCTCGTATAATTAAAGAAATGATTCAAAAATACAAAAATGATCAAACCATAGATCACTGTGTAATATCACTTAAATTAAACCCAGCAAATTGGAAAACATTCAAAAAAGATTACTGGAAATTTAACTCAGACTTACTAAAAGATGAAGGTTATGCTCGTATAATTAAAGAAATGATTCAAAAATACAAAAATGATCAAACCATAGGCAGCTTCAGTAAAAGATGGGAATATTTTAAATTTAAGGTGCGTGAATTCTCCATTTCATTTAGTAAACTGAAATGTAAGCAACAAAAAGAGCTTGAATCTCAATTGGTTCAAAAAATAAATTATTTATGTAAAAAATCTGAAATGACCGAAGATGATAAAGCAGAGTTTATAAGACTGCAAAACAAATTAGATGAAATCTATTCTAAAAAGGCACATGGTGCCTATATTAGGTCACGTGCTAAATGGATAGAAGAAGGTGAAAAAAATACATCTTATTTTAGTAATTTAGAAAAAAAACGTCAAGAAAGAAAAAACATAAACTCCTTAATTATAGAAGATAAAGAAGTCAATGACCAAAAAATTATTTCAGAAGAAATTTACAAATTTTACTCAACACTATACTCATCTGATTTTAATCCTGAGAGTTCGAATAGATTTCTAGAAGAAATCAAAG
>JBBPBX010047017.1:2065-13797 GCA_038048925.1 Garcialebias charrua | reverse complement strand
TGCACAACATTACAGACCCAACAAACACACTAAACACTAACAAACACACTAAACACTAACAAACACACTAAACACTGTGGTTTCTGAACACAACACCTTCCAGTTCACAGTAGACTTTTCTTTAATCTGACAACTGGGAGAAAAGTGTTATTCGGTTACTTCTGTGTCACTTCACCTAAAATGTCCTGATGCATGCTCAATAATCCAGGTAGTTGAATCTAACAAGGTTCAATCCACTCTGAATCACTTTGGCTAGGATTGTCCCAAACTACCAGGTAGTTTCAGCAAAGAAGAACTTGTCCAGAGGACCTGACTGAACCTGGTTGGACTTATCTACCTGGATTATTGAGTATGCATCAGGACGTTATTTGGTTACAGTTAACTTGTACTCATGTTAATCCCATGTTCAGCCTCTTCTGTTATTTTATTTTGGCCTCCTTTTTTCTAATCTCCATTTATTTCTGTTCCGTCGATCAGTTCGGCTACTGGAAAGAGTGCAACAACCTGCTGGTCATTGGTCTTCCTGCTGAGAGGTAAAACACACACACACGATGCACACAGATCTGTCTAGACGTCGCACAACTTAAAGGGGTCATAATAAACAGGACGTTCAGATTTGTAAAAATCAGATGATCTGTGTTTCATAAGAACAATATTTTTAACGAGAAAGAAGATAATCTGTAAATGTAATTTGAAAAGACCATCTGCTTTCCTCAGATGTCCTTTAAACATCTGCTTCTCGTTGGCCTGTTTGTTTCCAAAATGAACGTGTTTTTACAGGAAGGAGCATGTGGTTATAAATTAATTCTAGAAATGAATCAGAAAACCCTCCTGAGGTTGTGTCTGCCCACCTAAAGTGGCGGTCACGCTTGAATATTCTGCACCCACATTCAGACAAACGTGACTTATCTAAGATTTATTTTTCCTCTTGGCTGCACCCACATTCAGACAAACATGACTTATCTAAGATTTATTTTTCCTCTTGGCTGCAGGTAACAGAAATATTTAAGCAGCTTTAGTTATGCTGAAGTCCATGTCTGTGTCTCCCTGCAGGGTTCCTCTGCTGTCTCTGCAGACGGTGGTGGGCGATGTGGTGCGGACATTAAAAGTCATGTACGGCTCCTTGGACAGGTCCGCTTTGCTGTTGGTTTTGGTTGAAACTTCCTCTCATATGAAAATAACACCTTCTTACTCTCTTCCCCCTCCTTTGTTTTGTTCATCCTAAATATGATCATTCTTCTGTAGTACTTTGTACTCCGACTTGATTGGACATCTCCCATGTGTCCATTGCAGGGCGTTCTGTGAGGAGGACCACACTCCCAGACTGGACCATTTCTTCTGCTTGTTCTTCCAGCAGCTCATCCAGCCTTCACGTTTGAGGGAAGGCTCCTCGGCGCCACCACCTGACGTCTTGGGAACTCTTTTTTTAGACGGTTTACCAGCGGTGCGATGGCTCACTCTGCCTCCAGGAGTCAAGGTGTGTTCCTGTGAATCATCATGAAACAGCAGTGGATGAAGCACAGACATATGTCTATGGTGTGGTTGCCCAATACGTTGATCGCGATCTACTGGTCAATCACAAATGTATTATAGGTAGATGGCATGGCATTAAAAAAATAGATGTCAGCCTATCATCCATCCTCACTATGAAATTTATCACTTGATTGACAGACAGGGCAGCCAGTCTGAGGCCCCGTTTACACGACGTGAAACATTCAGTCGTTCATTTACAGACAACAGCCCTGATTCTCTCTGAAACCGAAGGTTGCTGAATCCAAGTCAGAGTGGAGATTTTTGGGGGGACCCCCACCCCCCACCACCACCCACGAAGGTGTAAATTCCCCTGCAAGTGAAGTAGCACATGTGCACTACAGGCGACTGTTTTTCTGCACTAACACCAGTTATAATAAACGGCAGAGAGCAGAGTGTTTTTGTGCTGCTCTCCCTTTTTCAGCATGTAGGAGCCAAACTAATAAAATCCAGTTCCAAAGAGACGTTGGTGTACTCACCAGTTTGGATGTAACTATCATGGATGATGAATGCAGCTGAGGCTCCAGGGTTGCCAGATCATTTTAAAATGTCTTATTTACCCCCTTTTCTGTGCACATGTTCAACAAACACAACACACACCTCATCTTAGAATATCTTTACTCAGCACATATGACAGTTTAGGTCAAAATACTATCATTTTAAAGCAACAGTACTATAGCTCATCATTTCTTATACTTTCTTATCTGGCAACCTGACTGGCATGGAAACTACAGCATTTTTGTGTAAACCCACTCGTTTTTTATTTTTTACCCCCAATAAATATTGAAAAACACTAACATTTCCAAAGGTTGTTCTCTTATATTTTAAGCAACTAAATAAGGTTGATTGAACCCCTCTGAAGAAACTAACTGTCCCAAACTTAAAGGACATTTTAAGAGTTAAGTTTGTGAAGTCATTCCCAGAACACAGTTCTGAGGTAAATGGAGCAAAATATCACTTTAATACTTGTGCAACCCTGACTGTTCTGGAAGTGATGTTTTAAACCGGGTGACCAAATGTGATAAATAGCTGTAAACATTCAAATAATGAACTCAAAACCTTAATGAGTGTAACTTGGTGGGTTTGTTTCTATGAGCACATTTTTAAACATGTCATAGTTGTTTCACCACTCATTTATCTAAAAATAAAATGCATAGTGCAGTTTTAAAGGAAAATGACCAAATGGACTAAAATATTGCAAAGGTTAGTTCTTCACTCCACCGTTATCTCTGCATTTTTTTNNGATTTAAATTGTTTCGGTTTGACATTTTCCAAACAGCCTCGGGTGCGCTACGAAAATAAATTATAAAAAATCGAATTTTATCTCAAATGTTTCATCCAGGCCAACAGTCAGTAAATTAGAGCCATATAATTACACACTGGTAGCAGAAAAAATATCCACCGAGTGGTTTCTGAGCTATTTATCTGATAGCCTGGACCTCGCCAGGCTAAACTAACAAAACTCCGCCTTCTGTTCTCTGATTGGTCCGGTCAAAAATCTACCGGAGAAATCGTTGTCTATGGGAGAAGTCCCAGACCCTAGTACGAAGCGAAGTGAAGGACAAGGGTCTGGTTTTAACCAGGCTACAGGCAGTGGCGGCTCCAGAGATATTTTTCTGCAGGTGCTAAGGGGGGGCTACGCATTTTACTGAGGGTGCTATGAAGGATCATTTGTTCTTTCAGTTCTCAAGGTCAATGTGTATTTACTGTCATTCACATCACATGTGGTACATAAGGTGGAACGAAACTATGTACACAGGGTCCCAGTTACATCCAACAAAAATACAAATTGCAAAGAGAAACAGTAAAAAGATCCGAGACATGAAATAAGAAATACACTAAACTAAAAATACATTAAGCACTACTAGTACGAAACAATGCGCCAAACAACAGCAGCACGAACATGAGTCTGTGAGCAGCTGAGGACAAGTGAACACAGCAACATGAAATAGATCAGCAGCATGAGATCAGCAGCACATAACCAAATGGTATTACAGTGATTTGTTTTCACAGTGATAATTCAGACTAGGGGTTCATGAGTCTAACAACCTCGGGGTAGAAGCTTGTAGCCATAACGAAGGGTGAGATGGAGGAAGAAGGGTTCCATCTCAGCCCCACTACATTTGTTTTGTTTATTTTTCATTCATTAAAGTTTGGCACCCACTGGTCAGTTTACTGACCAACAACAACGTCATTAATAGATTCCACTTCAGTGACTGATTCTAATTAGTAAAGGGTGAATATGTTATTACAGGGAGTTCTATACCAGAACAAATGAATAATCATCCTAATACAGTTGTCTTTTAAGTTTTTTTTACAAAAATAATCAAACTAAAAATCAACAACAATAATAAACAAGCAATAATAATAAATCAGTCAAGGCTTAATTCTCTTGTCTAAGGCAAAATTAACTCTTTAAGCAGGAATTATCTCAGTTTTATACACGCATGAATTTAGATGCAGTGAGGCTATTTTAATAAAGTTTATTTTGGATTTTGGTTAAAAGTAGTTATTTAATGTGACCAGATAAGTCATTATTATCACTGCAAGCCAGGAAATTATTTATCAAGTTGCATTAGCTAAAAATGGCATAACCAGAGGCATCATGTCACCAGTTTCTGCTCCTTACTGGGTCAGTGTTGGGGGCATCACTTGTTCTTCTAGGCTTCAGCTGGTGGATCAGATTGTTTTTTTTTAACTCAATATAATCACTGTTTTTTTTATTTTTTATTAGTTGTGTTTTGCAAGGAAAATATCACAACAACCACATGTTAAAGAATATTTACTCAGATGAAAAAGAAAATAATCTGATATTTTCTTGGGGGTGCTAAGGGGGTGCTGTGACTTTTCCAGGGGGGCTATAGCACCCCCTAGCTCCCTCCTGGAGCCGCCTCTGGCTACAGGTCTATGGGATGAAGGTCTGAATCAATGCTCTGGAAGCCTCATGTAGAGCGTCTGCTTTTAAAGCAGCTTTGGCGCCATCTTATGTTCACACAAAACAAAAACAAGCTGAAGTTTGAAGAAATGTGCACAACATAAATTAAGACTTGTGCACGACATTGTGCTGCCTTTCTATTTTATTCACAGGTGGAGGTGGACATGGTTCTTTCTGATTTTGAGTCTTCTGATTTTGGAGAAATGGTGAGAACCTGATTTGTTTTTCCAGCTAATTTATCTCCTTATATTCAGTTACAAGTCATAAGGGATGTTAAGAGTCAGAGTCAGAGAGAATTTATTGTCATTTGCACCGCATGTAGTACATGTGTTGAAAACGAGATTATGTACACGGGGTCCCAGTTACATCCAACAACAAATGCAAGAGAAAAACAATAATAACATCTAGGATTAACTAAGAGAGACATCAGCTAGTAATACACTAAGCCCTAATGTAGTAGAAAAACATCATTATAAACAGCAGCACGAACATGAGCAGATGGTCACAGATGAACGCAGATAGTCACAGATGAACGCAGCAACAAGAAACAGATCAGTATCAACATGATGTGACATTTTGCAGTGTTTATTCTTATTATTTATTTATTCATGAGTCTGACAGCCTCAGGGTAGAAGCTGTTCCTCAGTCTAGTGGTTCTACATTTGATGCTCCTCAACCTCCGTCCCGAGGGGAGTGGTGCAAAGAGTGAGTGTGCTGGGTGAGTGAGGTCTTTCATGATGCAGGTGGCTCTTTTTCTGCATCTGGAGGTGTAGATGTCTGTGATGGTGGGGAGACTGACTCCCACAGACTTCTGTGCAGCCTTCACCACTCTTTGTAGAGCTTTCCTCTCTGCAACTGTGCAGCCTCCATGCCACACGTTGATGCTGGAGCACAGGACGCTCTCCACTGCACACCTGTAGAACGAGGTGAGGACTGAGCTCTCAGACCGCTGTGTCAAAGAGGGGATTGGTGTCATGTTACTAAGTTTGGTGCAGTTAAATGAGTACACATGCAGGCTGTTATGTGTTAGGTGTTATACCATCTGTCTTTTGGTCTCGTCAGGGGAGAGAAAAAGTAAAATGAGGTGGTTGTGTTGGTGGATATGTGTATTTTTATTACGAACATAAAAACTGTCTTTTCCTGAGGCACAGCATTAATATACTGTAGTGTGGAGGCCAACAGTTGTGAATGAAACTGAAGTTTCATGATTATCAGTGCCCTGGTTCATCAGCGCTACAGTCCCCCAGAGAAACCTGCTTGGAGTCAGAATGGACCTTACCAAGCTCCGCCCACAGGGCCGCGTTTCAATGGCTAATGCCCATTTCCCGTCACAGCGCAGCTACAGGGGCGTGACCGTCTCACAAACAAAAGCTACAGTAGTAATAAACACATGCTAATTTACCCTTCTGCATGCTCAATAATCCAGGTAGAAAGATCTAAAAAAGCTAAGTCTGGTCCTCTGGACCAGAGGAATGTCCAGAGGACCAGACTTAGCTTTTTTAGACATGCTAATTTACATTGTGAGCTAGCATACGGTGCAGAAAGGTTTTGCGTCAGGGCTGGAAAAATGGTCCTCCACTGTCAGTGGGGTATCTGTACAGGAGATGTCAGGTACCCTGACCGTATTTGTGGAAGTAAAATTCACAGTTTTCCTAAATGTGAAACTGAATGCCTTGCTTGGATCAACGCTTGTGCACGACCGCATTTACTGATACCGATACAACTTCTACACCTTGAAGCCTGTCTGTTACACAGTCTTACATTAGCTGAAGAGATCAATATGCAATGTGTACCGTATCTAACATACATTAAAGATTTCATTCTACCTGAAAAGGCTTTTCACTAAACTGTAATCGTGTTACCCACGCTAGCACCGAGTACAGTGTATCAGGCCTAGGCACACTCAAACATTTGCCAACAACAGAACTCACTGATTTCAAAAGTAACCCTCAAAATCATGAATTCCCGACTTACCCAGCCTTGCAAGAACAATAGACATCAGTGATCTTGTCCACAGCTGTATTAATGCTGGGGGTGTGAGGATCTGCTGTTTTCCTCCTCGACAGATAGCATTACGCTGTGACGCGCACACTGTTGGAGGCATCGCATGGCTCAAACAACTTGATTTCGTCCAAAAAAGATGACATGAACTTGTTGGTTCCCCTGTCCATTGTCGTGGCTGATATTTTGTTGAAATCCGGCAGAAATGATACACTAATCGACTCAGAAATACCCTGCAGAGGGTCAGTCGACGCCATGTTTCCATTGAAACTGAGCTCCGAGAGGCTTTGTTTGTGAGACACGCAGCCATGTGGGGGTTTAGGGGGCGTTTCTGGGCGGAGCTTGGTAAGGTCCATGTCCACCAGTGCTATGACAACTTGCTCTTGTATAGATGATGAACATCCTGTGTCATAAGCTCTCAGAAATCGGTTTCTTTGATCACACCATCGATTGGTTTTCTAATTATCTTTCCAATCGGAGGCAATGTGTCCAACATAACGGTACTTTTTCCAGCTATTTAACAGTTAAAAATGGTGTACCACAAGGCTCAGTTTTAGGACCAACTCTCTTTACAATCTACATAGCTAATGTAGGTCACTGCATCCCTGATGCATCCTTACATTTCTATGCTGATGATACAGTTGTTTATTGCCGAGCTAAAACAGTAGCTAAGGCTTTCCAGTTACTGCAATCCGCTTTTGACATCATCCAGTCAGATTTGTTCCGTCTCAAACTTGTCCTAAATGCTGATAAAACAAAAGGGATGTTTTTTTCAAGTAGGAAGTCGGTCCCAGCAGATCTTCCTCTGATTTTTTCCTCAAATGGTGTCCCTATTGAGTTTGTTGATTCCTATAAATATTTGGGTATCCTGGTCGATTCACATCTCTCATTTAAACTCCACGTGGAAAACCTAGTGAAGAAACTGAAAGTTAAACTGGGTTTCTTTTTCAGAAATAAATCATGTCTAACACTGAATGCTAGGAAACGCCTTGTATCTGTGACTTTCCTTCCCTCCATTGATTACGGTGACATTCTCTACATGAATGCTCCTACAAGCACCCTGCGGATGTTGGATGTTGTCTATCATGGTGCACTAAGATTCATAACTGGTTGTGATTATCGTACCCACCACTGCACCCTGTATTCACTGGTTAACTGGACATCATTAACCTCACGCAGACTCTTCCACTGGTACATTTTCATCTTTAAATCACTTCTTGGTCTGCTGCCCTCATACATCTCCTCCTACATGTCTTTACGTGAGTGCAGCTACAGTGTGCGCTCTCAGGACATGATTACCTGCAGTGTTCCGTCAGTGAGGACTGAACTTGGAAAAAGGGCCTTCTCCTACTCTGCTCCTGCTTCATGGAATATCTTACAAAAAGATCTGAAGCTCTCGGCCCTGACCTCTCTGGATGGTTTTCAGAATCTGTTGGAATCCTGGCAAAAACCAATGCAGATATGTTCCTGTCTTTGATTTTTTTGTACATCTACCTTATAATGTTTTTGCTACTTTTTCTTTTCTTTTGTTTACTGTTTAATGTATTTGTATCATTGATGTTCATCATTCTTTAGTTTGTAGCAGGTCGCTTTCGTAAATGAGCCCTCTAGGCTCAATAAGATTTACCTGACTAAATAAAGGTTGAATTGAATGATGTCAGTTAGAGAGTGGTGTTTTCTCTTACTGCCATAGAGATGACTGGAAGCTTTAAGTATCAGTGTTGCTCCTCAGAGGGAGAAACACTTGACAAGAACCATGTAAAGTCATAAATCAGATTTATAAAATAAATGAATAAATCTCCCATCTATCAGTCTTTGGCTAATTATGAAGTAAAATACACACAATAATACCAGTCTATTATAACCAATGGTGGTGAACTTTCTTATCTTATCCTTCATTTTCTTCTTGCAGTCGGAGGACTTTTTTGGCCTGAGACGTCTCTATGTAATACTCGGTTCCTGTTTGTTCTACAAGGTGGGTTTTGAAGTGAAAACGTGCTTCAGTTCCTGCAGTGAGTCAGCATGTAGATCCTGCCCTGACAGTCACAAGTCATGTGTAAAAGTCACAGACACTAGGTTGTCCTTTACAAGAAAGCATGATAAGTTTTGTTTTGTGGTGAAAGACTAGCAGGGTCTTTGGTGTTTGCTCCATGTTCCTCCGCAGTCCTACCTGATTGCCAACCATCTTCCAAAAGAAGACCTGCTGGATGTGTGTCTGTACTGCCAGCATTACTGTCTGCTGCCGCTGGCGTCGGAGCAGCGAGTGGGTCAGCTGGTCATCTGGAGAGAGGTGTTTCCCCAGCAGAGAGGTAACGAAGGGATCAGCTCTGCACCGGGCTTCAGCCAACCGCAGGGACGACACTTCCTGCTCATAGTGGGGCTGGTAAGGAGGAAAGTCACTGACTAGTGATTACGTTTAAGGCTGCACCAAACAATCGAATCACGTAAAACATAATGAAAATTAAAAGTCTGGCTTTCTTTAAGGTTTATATATCACCACCTCTCATGTCATAGATTTAGACTAAGATCATCTTGTTCCCAGGAATCAGGGAAAACCCAGAAAATGACTAGGCCTGTCACGATAACAAACTTTGCTGGGTGATTAATTGTCGCAGAAATTATTGTGATAAACGATAATATAGTTTGAAATTTGACAATAATTAGTCATTATTGTCAAATAAAATAAAAAACGTTGGTTAATTTGTGTTGGACGTAGTACCTTTTTTTGATCACTGGATGGCAGTATAAGACTGTTTGAACCGAAGGATGGATAGTGAGGGAGCGAGCGACGTATCTCTTTAAGAAAAATGAGAGGGAGGCCCCTTGACATGACATGGGCTGTCTCTCCTGTTTTTAGGTTCTCAAAATGTCGTACGCTCATGTGGTTTGAGTTCTTTAGCATAGCATTTTTCACACAAAGCTTTTAATAAAAAATCAGTAAACAAGTTCTCAGCTTCTTTTTGCAGAGAAAAACAACTTGTTTACATGAAGGCACGGGTTTCAATTGGGAATTTTGGTGCTTCGACAAGACAGAGGTTTTTTTCCCTGAGGTCGACCTGTTAGCTTAGCTCGTAGCTTAGCTTCTCAGCTTAGCTGCTTTTAATGTTCAAAAAACACAATTTTGGATGATTAAAACAGGTTTTAAAGAGAAAGGGAGGTGTCAGTGAAGAGCACCGGAGTTGAGCCTTTTGTCATCCAGTGTCCATTAGAAAGAGAGACACAAAGAAACGATAAAACCGATAAATGAAACTGAGGTCGATCATTTTCATTTATCGTGCGATTAATTGATTTATTGTGTATCGCGACAAGCCTAAAAATGACATTCAAATTTTAAAGACAAAGAGAATTTGAACCCTGACTTGTTGATTAAAAGACGATGTTTCTGAAATTTGGGCATGTTCATTTATTCATGCTAGTATCAAGTAATCCATGTTCTGCAGTGTACATCCTCACTGATTGGCTATGGAAGCTTTTTGTGTTGTACAACAATATTATTTATTAAGTATGATTGTCGTATGCACGTTCTGTGGGTTACAGTATACTTCCTGTCATCTCTGAATGTGACCCTGCTCTCCACCTAAGATGCTAAGTTCTGAGCATTTCATGTGACTGAAATATCTCCTGGAATTTCAGGATTTACTCAGGAAATAAAATCAGGGAATTGTGTTTAATGAAATGCTGGGAACCTTGGATGGAGCCATAGCTGTTTTGTTCAAGCCTCAAAACTATTTTCATCTCACTCTATATCACAAGATCTTGCTCCATCTGTTAGCACTCAGGGGTTATGTTGTGAACAACTCTCAGCTACTACCACGTCAAATTTTAGCTCAATATCTGTTAAACTGACTGAGGTAAACCAGCCTTTGTGTTTGCTGAGGTTGATGAGTCGTCAAAACTGGTGTGAATGTCGTCATTGAGGAAAGAAGGCTTGAAGATCGCTGATGAAAATCTTTCTTTTATAATCTGGCCCACCTTTAGGTTTTGAAGGGTACAAATAAAAAATAAAAATGTTAGGCTAGCATAATAGAGCTTACTTTTTAATTTAGATTTTATTTTTATAAATATATCTGTCCATTAAACCTGGGTGATATTACCATACCATACCACTGCAGTCCTTCATATCGTCATGCTGCTGATGGGACCTGCTAACGCTGCTAACAAGACCACGCTGCTAACAGTATCATGCTGCTAACTGGACCATGTTGCTAAGATAACCTCACTGTCATCAGAACCACTCTGCCAATAGGACCATGCTGCTGTCAATTTATTTATTTTTCACTTGTGGTGCCTTGTTTCTGTATTTTTGTTGCATGCTTTGAATAAATCCCAGTTTATGTTAGTTTAGTTTATGTTAGTGCTCACATTAAGCATGTAAATTGTAGCCGAACAGAACCTGAGAATCATGCTGTTGTTGTTCGGTGTATGGTTTTACATTATTAGTGTTTATTTTATATCTTAGATCTTTTAGTGTACCGCTGGGCGTTCGTTTAGCATGTATCAGTGTATAGCTTAGATCCTTATTTACCGTTTCTTTTTGCACTTTATATTTTTGCTATTTTTGGATGTAACTGGGACCCTGTGTGCACAGTTTCGTTCCACCTCATGTATCACATGTGATGTGAATGACAATAAAGAACCTTGAATCCTTTATTTATAAAGCACTTAAACAGTAACAAGGCCAGCCATTGCTGTACAACAAAAACAAAAGTAAAGGACACAGGATGAAATACATAGATCACAAAGAGTTAAAGATAAGAACTAAATGACTATCATTATAGAATACAGACAAGTTACTACTACTATTACTAAATAGTTAGGATGGATAAGTAGAAGACATAAAGTTAGATCTAAGATCGAATTTGATGTTCTCGGTTGTCTTTCTTCATCAAAATAAAAGACTACGGTACTGAAAGATCTACAAGCCAGATTCCAAAAAAGTTGGGACACTAAACAAATTGTGAATAAAAACTGAATGCAATGATGTGGAAATGGCAAATGTCAATATTTTATTCGTAATAGAACATAGATGACAGATCAAAAGTTTAATCTGAGTAAATGTAACATTTTAAAGGAAAAATATGTTGATTCAAAATTTCACAGTGTCAACAAATCCCAAAAAAGTTGGGACAAGTAGCAATAAGTGGCTGGAAAAAGGAAATTGAGCATATAACAAACAGCTGGAAGACCAATTAACACTAATTAGGTCAATTGACAACATGATTGGGTATAAAAAGAGCTTCTCAGAGTGTCAGTGTCTCTCAGAAGC
>JBBPBX010047015.1:0-26350 GCA_038048925.1 Garcialebias charrua | reverse complement strand
TACATTTGAACGAAGCGCGCGAAGCGTTGATTGGTTGGATATGATCACATGCTACTTCCCTCGATAAACAAGAGTGGCGTTGATTGGTTAGGACAAAGTTCACATGCAACCTGATAAGCAAGAGTGGCGTTGATTGGTTGGGACGTACATGATCACGTTCTACCCCCAATCCAATCATAACGCATGAAGACCACAAATAGAAAAAGGGCAGGCAAACAACTTCACGTTTCACGTACGCCTGGAGTAACGCAGAATAAAATTGAATAATGATAATAATAATGATGATAATAATAATACCCTGATGCATGCTCAATAATAATAATAACAATATACTATATATATATATATATATATATATATATATATATATATATATATATATATATATATATATATATATAGACAATATAAAAAAACAGCTCGAGCTGTTTCAAAAAACTGACAAAACGTTTAAAACAGAAAAATAAACCAGTGTGAAAATACTTTGTGTAGAAACTGGCAGATGGCAAAGGGAACGTTTGTTGAACGTTCTAAGAACGTTAGGTTAGAACGTTATATCTAGGTTTGTTCAAACGTTAGTCAAAACCTTCAAAGAACGTTCTAAGAACGTTGTGATCTAACAGAACCATGTAAGAACCATACCAGAACGTTAGTTAACGTTCTCTGTTACTTGGGATATGGCGACCGGGAGTGCAAAATGTCACGTGTCTGCAAAAGACCGATTATACTTCGTCAAAGACTGCAGCATAAATTGTTGAATCAAGATGTTTGAATAAAATTATTTTAACACCATAACCTTCACAAATTGGTATTTACTGCAGGACTGTTAATTTAAATGTGTTTTATATTATTTGTTTAGCGTATGGTAATCATGGGTCAAGTTCAGATTAGACTCTTTCAAGACAGAACAAGAAATAAGAATTATTACAAAGAATATATCAGCATCAATAAACTGTAGAACTGTAACAATTTTTAATTAAATTATCACATTCATGTCCATCTTCATCTTTTCAGATTGACTGAGCGATGGGCTAAGAAATGACACCAGGTTGGTGGAACTGGTCAGTCCTCAGAGAGATGGAGCTGGTACGTTAATGGTGAAGTGTTGGAGTTGACTGGTTGATGGGGAGGCTGTCAAAATAAAAATCAAATTAAAGTGATTAGAAATTAGTTTTTCAAATATCAAATGCAAGCCTTGCAACAACTTTGTCTGAAATTTACTGAGGATGCCAAGACTTATGTATAACTATAACTTATGCATAATCAGTGAAATTAAATAAATGTAAGGGACATACAAATCCCTCCAAGCATACCATCCATATGTACAGGTGTTGAAGCTGCACTGGGTGGTGTGGCGTTTTCAAATGATAGCCCAAGCTCCTCCATGGCAACAATCAAGGTGTTTGGTGGGGGCTTGCTTGTTGTGGCACAAGATGCTGTTTGTTTTTTCTTCATGTTTTTTGTCTGGCTTTTACTTACAAGATGCCCATTGCACAAAATTATTTTTATTTAATTTAAGATGTGTTTTGCTGCTATTCTGAGTCTCAGCCCGATGAACCTGCTGGTTATTTTTCTTTGTACATCATGACATGAAGGAAGCATGCTTTCTAATAGACTTGCTTCTCTCAATAGAGTATCCATGGTGTTGGGGAGCTCCATGAAGGATTGACTGGTCCTTGTTCTGAAAAGCCTTTCAACTTTCTGGACCAGACTGAAGGCTTCATGTGATGGCCGACACAGGACTCCTGGTTTGAATTCCTTCAGTGTCAGTAAGGTACCATGCTCTCCTTCCAGAGTCTCATCATTTTGCTTAATTGAACTTGAGCATCCATCACAGATGTTGGAATGTTTGATGACTTTATTTACTATGTATCCTGTAAGATGGTACAGAATACAGGTTTCACTGTTGGTGAAATCAGAAGGACCTGTGTTTCCAATCAGCTGCTCCACACTTAGGCCAGGACTGTGAAATGTCTTCTTAATGTCCAGGAACTCTGCCAGAAGACTGCCATCGTCCTCCTGATAGCTTCCAGATTTGACTGTTGTAAGGAACTGCCCAACTGTGATGGATTTCAGTGCCTGAAGAAACTCCACTGGTGTTGGGACAGGACAGCATGTCTTTTTGTAGACATAAAATTGTAGATGTTGCCATCACAATTCCTATTTGAACTGGTTTTCAGCTTCCTGTTTGACCTATTTTGAGTCCACAGAAGAGTGCTACCATGCCTTGGAGGAATGTAATGTCTTTGTTGTACTCTTCCATCTTGTGCCTGCTGAGTCCCAACACGAGGTGGTGAGAGGACATCAGATCAAACCAGTGGTTAGCATGAAGATTATTGTTCAATAAAAATAGGTGTATTATTTAACACCTTTCGTACCAAAGTTTACTTTATTCATTCAACTATTCGTTCAACCTTTTATTTAGGCAGGTTAATTGAGCTTTGAGGACTCAATGACAAGAGAGAGAGCTGGTTACAACCAAAGGATGATGACAACAGTGACAACAATAGACAGTTATAAAAGAGGCATACATATTTTTATTTTTATTTTAATCAAATTAAATAAGATTGCAAAAACAGCTAGATTATAAGGTGAATGTAGAAAACTAAAACCAGGAACTTTAGAACAATATGTGTGATCACTGGTCAGTGGAAGTTCTGCTGGACTTCTCATTTGGTTCTGGGCGATGAAAACAAATGGTTGGAACCTCCTTCAGTCTCACACGGCCTGACTGTGTCTTTGTGAAGTGACCTCTCACAAAATGTGCCTGTAGAGTGATACTAGTTTATTTCCTTGCACATTTCTTTGACAGTTAAACATTTTGAGCCCTGATTGAACATGTTTTGTGTGCAGATTATATTTACATCACTCAGTTTGTGTTGTTGGGATAATGATGTAATTAATAAACAGTATAAATAGTAGTAAAGTACTTTATTAAAGCTTGTTTTACATTTTACATATTTTATAATAAATTGGTAATTTATTTTTGCACAATTAACACTTATTTTGTCACCTGTTACAGTAATCACAGTAAAAGCATTACAATATATTTTAACCCTAAAATATCCCGAATCATTTAAAAAAAGTAATTTATTCGATAAATAAGGGAGTGGTGGCGCAGAGGTTAAGAAGGTGCGCTTGTGATCGGAAGGTCGCCGGTTCAAGCCCCGGTACCGACAACATCAAAAATGTGGGTGGGATAAGTGAAGCGGTCATACTTGTCTCCACCCTCATCTGCTTCACTCTGGGCCCCTGAGCAAGGCCCTTAACCTACACCATCTGCTCCCCCGGGAACCCTAGATATCAGCTCTCTGTTCCACACAGAGGGCTGTGGTTGCTCGGTGGTCTGTGGTTGTGTCAGGAAGGGCATCCGGCGTAAAAACTGCCAAATCTTCGTGCGACCAGTTCGCTGTGGCGACCCCTAACGCAGGGAAAAAAGCCGAAAGAAGAAAAAAATAATAATAATTTATTCGATAAATAAATTAGAGAGCACAACCCCCCCAATGTTAGACCTAAAGTTACGCCCCTGACACTGTCTCCAGACCATACAACATAGCTGGTCTCACCACTGTCTTGTAAACTTTTCCTTTGACCTTTGCTGACACCTTTTTGTCACAAATCACTCCTGAAACTTTTCTCTGAACATGACAAATACTGAACAAGCGTACATACTGGTCCATAAACATGCACAGAACTTTATTTACAAACGGTTAGCTAACCCATTACACCACACATTCATCTATAAACACAGCACGTACTAGCGTTCGGAGCGCGTTCGTAAGTCCGGATTGTCGTAAGTCAAGGACTCCCTGTATTCTTTTACTAATGTATGAAGCACAGAATCAAACACTACCTCCGAATATTCAAAAACATTTTGTAAAGAGGGAAAGCAGTTATAACTATAAGGGAACTGACATTTTTGTTAAACCACGTTATAGAACAAGTTTTAGGAGTAGGTCTACATTAATACAGTGCATACGGTAGGTATGTGGAATGGTTTGGATAATAATGTCAAAAAGGCTAAGTCTGTGTTTATATTTAAGAAATTGATTAAGAGTGAACTTTTGAAAAAATATATATAAACGGTGAAAATTATAAGTACCATATATTTGTGAATTGTAATAAGTTACATAATTGGTTCATGGATAATTATTGTTTAAAATTCTCTGATGCATGCTCAATAATCCAGGTAGAAAAATCTAAAAAAGCTAAGTCTGGTCCTCTGGACATTCAAAAAATAAAACAAAGCAAAAAAAATGTAGAAACGTTTCGTCTTTCATCCGAAAGACTTCCTCAGTCTGAGTTGCTGTATTCAGCTCAGTCTTATAAATAGCACCCTCTCACAGTGGATCAACCAGTTGGCTGATGACAGCCGAAACCAGCTGCTCACATGATCAAGGAGGACCATCACGTCCACATCTGAGCTGAATGCAGCAACTCAGACTGAGGAAGTCTTTCGGACGAAAGATGAAACTTTTCTACATTTTTTTTTGCTTTGTTTCGTTTTATTTTTTGAATGTCCAGAGGACCAGACTTAGCTTTTTTAGACTGTTTAAAATTGATTGTTTGAATTGATTTTGTTTAAAAAGGGGCAGATATAAGATTTTTTTTCTTCTGCTTCCTTTCATTTTAATTTTTTTTTCTTCTTCTTAAAATGATTTTGTAATTTTTTTTGTGTGTGTTTTAAATTTGAAATGAACAAATAAATAAATTTAAAAAATGTGAGAACAGAGTTGCCTGTTACGTTGATTCACGGATTCTCTTCTTTTTGGACAAACTTGTGTGACCATTAAGTGATGAAAGAGTAATAATAATAATAATAATAATAATGAATTCAATTTATACTGCACTTTACATTAATAAAAATCTCAAAGTGCTACAACAAATAAATAAGTGATAAAATCAAGTAAAATCAATAATATCAACCAAGATCAAAGATAAAATCATGTGGAGGCAGAGTGCTATGAGACGTTTAAAATTGACCCATCAGGAAATGCGGCCATTTATTTAATCATCAAAATAACATCATATCATTTACACAGATTTATTGATTTACAATTTCCTATAAATTGACTTCAGCACAGATGGAAATCACGCGTTCGTAATTTTTTGGAACAACAGAATCAAGTAATGAGATGGTAAATTACTTAATTTCTGAAGGCTTTTAGCTTATTTGTTACTGGCAAGAGATAAGGTTTTCTCGTCCTAGTGTCTGCGTCAAATCGGACCGAGTAGTGGCAAGTAGTTCCGGTTGAGTTTCAGAATAAAACATTCCTTTAGAAATAATTTTCATTCAAATCTTTGGAGCTTTTAAGCTCAAGGTGGATGTACGGTGACGGGCCGTAAATCCTTGCTGATGGACGAGACCTTTGGCGCATGGCCGAACGTCCATACAGCTTAGGAGAAAGTTTCACATCTCCCTCTCTAGCAAACTTGAGGAAGAAACAGGAAGTCAGATTTTATAAAAGAGGGCTGTGACTTGCCTCTCCCAGGGACTAGGCAGGGAATTAGATGAGGTCAAGGGGGAGGAGAGACAGGTTAGTTTAGGTCAGAAGGAGAAGCTCAAGTGTTAGACTTCAGGCGCCAGCTTCTTGATGTACTGATTAACTTGTCTTAACACTTTTTTAAACAAATACTAACGATCAACTTGACATGACCTTGGCCTAAACAGAGTCTTTCTTTATCACAATCTGAAATGTAGAATCAAAAATTACTTTTGAGTAAAACTAGCTTGCATGATGAAGTTGAAAGAAATCATTATACTGTTCCACAGTCGACTCAAATAAGTGATTACTTCAACATTAAAATGATATGAAATAAACATCATAAAATAAAGAAAAAGATACACAAATTAAATTATTTCTTTTTCTTAACTATACAGTTAGTTTAATTTTTGAAGTGTCCTCATAATAACTTTGATAAGTCTTGATTATCAAAATATTTAATAATAATAATAATAAAATGAAAGAAGATTATTCTTAGATTATTTGAATCAAGATTAAAATTAAAGAGTCTCTTGGTGAGATAAGTTGTGTCCTGGATTCAAATTAATTGGATAAACCGTGTACATTCTTCCCTTGAGGGTTTTCCAAAAAGGTGTCTCACTGACAGTTTCAGAGGCCTGAGGTGTACCCCTACATAAGGATACAAAAAGTAGCTGCTGTTAAAGGTAAAGTAAGGCAGAACATTAAACATTGGCAAGACAGTCTTCTTCTTCCGGCACTCGGCAAGGCAGGTCGCATATCTTTCTGCTCTTCCCTCCCTAAGTTTTTCCTACTCCCTGCTTGCTTTTCGTCTCGTCTGCGACCCTTCAGCGCTCACTCGAACCAATATGGAATTAATCAATTGGGCTGTTTCTTCAATGGATAAGATTTTTTCCACGAAGCGGACCGTGCCAGGAGAAGCTGTCTGTCCCTCCGACACACACGCGGCTGGATACGTGCTGGACTCGTGGGGTCAGTGGCAGCCCATGTGTCTGTCCGTTCTGAGTGTGGAGGACGTGGAGGATTTGTGGATTATTGGATTATTGGTAGCAACTGCTCTGTTTTTTGGCGTAAGCGGAGTTGTTTGTTATCGGAAGCTGAGGGAGGCTTCGGCGGCTATCAGAGCGCTGTCGGCACTGCCTGATCAGCAAAATTCTCTGAACCGGGCCGTGAGCTCCTCATCCCAGCTGTTGTATGAGCTCAATCGCACGATTGGTGCAGTGGTGGACCACCGTGCACCTGCTGTCCGTTTTGGGACTTGTTTGCAGCCACCCCGGATCAATCAAGGGACAGGTGGAAGTTCATGAAGCGGGGCAGAGCAGAACCACATATTTGGATTTCTTTCGGCCGTGAAACAGCACCACAGACTTGGAGGCGGCAGTGGAAAAGAACACTGTGGTCTATTGGATAACAAACAAGAACATTATCTGGCTTCTGCACATGTCCTTGAAAAGCAGGCTGTGGGAATCCATTCTCCTAGAGTGAGGAGCTGAAGAGCCCCCCCCCCCTCCCCAGAGATTTCTGTGAAGCTTCAGATAACACCCAGCTGCACATCTGCTGAACTCTGTGTTTGTCTGAAATTAATCATAGACTCAATCTCCTTGCCTGCCGTCTCTCCTTTGTTATTGTAACTAAATGTGCTCTTTGATATGGTTTTTACTGGATCACGCGGTGTCTTGAAGACAAAATGTGATTCATCTTTTTTTAATATCAATGCTGTGAATCCCAGTGTTTCTGCCTGTTTTCCTGCTTTTGACCTTCATCTGGGGACAGATTGGGCCTGGCCGCGCTAAGAGCATATCATGTGTTGAATAAACATATCGTGTGTTGATAAACATATCGTGTGTTGATAAAACATGTCATGTGCTTTGTTTTGCTGCAGCTTTTTGCACTCATTCTATCTCCTGGATGCTGCAACTACATATTTACGTTGTAATTGGTGAAAATTGATGCAATGTTAATAAACCTTCTTGATTCTTGATTCTTGATTCTTGACAATGGCTTTAAATGATGTAATTTGCTATTTCATAGGAAAACCAGTGACAATATATTACAATAAACATGAAAAGGAAAGCACTAGATAATTTTACCACAATTTGAAATTGGAAATGGTGAGTAAGGTTATCAAAACAAGCAGTAAGTCCAGCTAAGATTATCTGGCACATTTGTAAGATCTGCCAATGTATAATAGAAATACTACACTCTAAAAACTGCTGGGTTGACAACCCAAAATGTAACCCAGTGCTGGGTCAAATTTGGACCGAGCCAACTCTGGATTGTTTTAACTCAACAGGGTTGGGTTGATGGTTTGACTAAGCAAGCTGGATTAGGGCAACTACCCAATGATTGGGTTAAATTGACCATTGTTTAAAGTTAAAGTTACCCAAAATTGAGTTGAAACCTAACACAAGGGTTATTTTACGACCATATTTTGCTTAAAAAATTGATTTATTTTTTTTACTTTAAAATCCACCATATACAAACTGGATTAAAAACAATCATATTATCTCAGAAGTACTTTTATTTCCAAATGATATATACTGTATATGGCAACAGAATTCATATATGAAAGTTTCAAGGCAGACAAGTCAAGACAGTATATAATTCATTAAAACAGCTCCCTTACTTCAGTTCATTCTTTGATTACAGCTCCAAAAATACACATTTATACACAAGAAATAATTTAATGTAAACGGTTTTACAGCAAACACGCAAAAAAAATTGCAGCCATTTAACAAGTGACTATATCAGTACTTTAATAAAATGATAACAGGAAAAACTGTAGGTCAGAACATTTAATGATTCTTTATGAGGAACATTCACCCTTCCATTGCAGCTAACTGGGCCCTCATTAATTTTATTAGATTTGATTCATGTCCAGGGATTCCATAGATAACAATGTGAAGAAAATCCCAAACTGGGCACATGACTTTGTTTAGTTTACATCAAAAACACACAAAAAACTTTAAAAAGCCATCAACAGCAGCACCCACAAGAAATGGATGCTCCATAGCAGTTCCATTTATGATAACAAAAGCTTGGGAACAACATTGCCTGTCCCCAAGCTTGAGTACGTACAGATACTCTGTTGCTGCATCTTCAAGATCCTCCACCATGTGTGTCCCAACCTGATGGAGGGAAAAGACATAAAGCAAGCCATTAGTGATTTAAAACATAAAGATGAACATTCCCCATTAATAATTTTCTACTGATTCTTGTTTGATACAAAACCTCACTATTGAATATGACACACCTAGGTTTACGTACACTCTAAAAAAGCTAAGTCTGGTCCTCTAGACATTCGAAAAGTTAAAAGTTTTATTTGTAACCTAATGTGTTTGTTTTGTGTTTTAGTGTCAGTGAGGAATAAACTGATGTTCTGATCCATCCAGAACCCAGTGTGACTGGATGATGGGTCCAGCTGACAGCAGGTTCTGGTTCCAGAGGACCTCCTTGTTAGAAAGTCACACAGACCTGAGTTCAGTTTTCTTGTTTCTCCTCAGAGACTCTGAGAGCAGACACGATGCGTTCAGGGACACCTCTGAAGTGTAGGACACTATTGTTTTTATGATGGTTTCACTTCATCAAAGTGAACTCCAGTTCATGTTCAGGTGAGAAGAGATCCTGAAGAAACTGAGTGACATGATTGAATCTGAGGAGATTTCACACCAACTTCACTTTATTAAAGATTGTTCTGATGTTTGAACAATAAAACCTCAGAGCCTCCTCACCTACAGGACTGGACCCAACCAGACCCTGTGGAGCTCCAGCTGTGTCCAGCGGGCCTGTTCTCAGAACCTCCCTCACAGCTGCAGCAGCTGGAAGGAGCTGTAACTGTGAGAAGTTTCAGGCCATGAGGAGAGAGCGTGTTGAAGAGAACAAGCTGGACTGAAGAAACGTGGAGGCTGAAGGAACGACACCTTTGTCTTGGTGTGACTTCAAGAGTCTGTTTCCACGGTTCAGAACCAGGAGACGAGGAGTTTGGACCTTCATGGAGGATCTGATGAAGTGATGAAGGTCCTCTTCATCCTCTTAGGTCCACACAGGAAGTGTGTGTCCATCTTCATGACTTTGGGGCTTCTTGCTGTTGGACTTGGACAGATGACCTCTGCTTCACCCTCCAGTTGCCCTTGGGTGGTGTTGGCTCAGGGCAGCTGGAGGGTTTAGAGCACCAGCTCTTACTTTAGTTCAACTTCTCCTTCTTGTCTCCAGTTTTTGGGACGAGTAGATGTTGTGGTGGTGGACTAGATTACACTTTGTGTGTTCCTCCTCTAATCAAGGCAGGTTGCAGGTTCAAATCCTATTTGCCCAGAGGGCCTGAAAGCGGGCAGGCTGGATCTGGACAGAGAAGGTGGAAGTGGAGCTCGGACCTCCTGGAACATTCTGGATCAACGACAGGAGAAACCCCTGGTGGAGCTTTGATGAAAGTGGATTTTGATGGAAGGAGTCTGAGGTTGTCGGGCACAGATCAGGACCAGAAACATCTGGATCTGGGACCAGAAACATCTGGATCTGGGACCACATTTAACTCTTTGGACCCTCTCATGTGGCTCTTTTACACATTATTTATTTATTTATCCTCTTTATAATGTTTCCATGTGGTGAATAAGTCATATTTGTACAGACGTGCTGTCTGGAAACTTTCTTTTCTCAGCATCATCCAGCTCCTCTCAGCTGCAGCGCCTCTGTGTGACCACATGGGGGCGCTGTAAGAGGACTGCAGCAGTCTGGTTGGTCCTCATCAGTGATGTTCTCCTGCTGGACATGATGGAGGAAACTACCAAGCAGACAGCAGCTTCTTCTTTTCTTGATTCCAGGACAACAAACAGAATCAGCTCCTCCTGTCTCGACACTGAAACATGTTTTTAAAGAGAAGCTGCAGCTCAACACACACGTGTCCTTTTTATAGATTACAGCTGTTTCACTTCACATGTTGTTGTTTCAGAAGGATGTGAAATAAATAAATATATTTTAGTTTTGTGTCTCTGAAGTGAAGGTCAGAAAAGAAGCAGAGGTCCATGAATCATGGAGGTGATGAAGACGAGGAGTCACCAGAATATAGAAGACTTGAAGAATCCAGTCCTGAATGTGACGTTTTACAAACCAGCTGAAGCTTCTGAAGGTTTTATTAACTAGAAACTGTTCAAACATCAGACTTCCTCTGAAGCTGAACACTTCTAGAGAACATTCATTTGAGGTGAAAGTTTCATCGTCAACATTTTAATTTTTGTTCACACTAGTTTAGTGTTTAGTTTGTCTTACCTACTAAAATACATTACGATATATCTTAAAATAATAAAACAATTGAACTTCACTGATCAAGTGCAGATTTATGTGAAGTTTGATCAATTAAAAATGTAAAGGAAATGTGGACACCTTGTAACAGCTGTTTACACTAACTGTTCAGAGTTATGTGATAAATGTTGACCGACCTCAATCAAAAGAATAATCTGAGTTCTTCAACAATATTCTGTTCCCCTCGCTCCAACAAAGACAAGAATCTGGTCAGTTCAAATCACAATTCAGTAACGTTTATTTTCTGTTTGAATAATGACTATATGAATTTATGGCAAATATGAAATATAATAAGAGTGTTATGTCAAAAGGTAAATGTTAAATAGCTTAAGACTTTTAGAAGAGGTGCTATCTAAAATTTAGGACTAAAGTTTTAGCTCTAACGTTAAAATTTAGGTCAACTTTCTCTCAGATTCATGAACTTAAATGACATGTAAGAAAACAGTTGTCACTTGTTGTTCTCATCAGAAGGAAGATGTTTGTCCTACCAGGAGACGTCCATCTCTCATTAGCACAATGGATGTGATGAAGTGAGGCAGGAGGTTCACGTTGTCACTGGAAGAGGGATGTTATTCCTTGAGGGACCACGTCTCTTCCAGCAGGCGGTTGTGCCTCATCACTCACGGGGTGTTTGAGGGTTACCAGGACTTTTCTCCATCTCTCAGCTGACTGGATCGGAGTCCTCATGGACTTCTGGGCTGGCTCAGAGCAAACTCTCCACCAGGACATCCCACTTCTGCCAGCTTCGGACAACTTCTCCCCCTGAGACCGCTCTCCAACTCTGACCTTACGTGTCAGAGAACCAATCAAAATGCAGCTACCAACAGAGTGGGTGTGAACCAGCTGCATATCATTAATTTTAATGACACCCTCCTCTTAAAATCTCAGAGGGGAACAATACGTTTGTTTACATGATACAGGCAAACCTTGTTTTGTATCACACCGTTCTCTTAGAAAATGTACGTTTGGTTCCTGACACATTGAAAACAGTGGGTTACTTCCATCGTTACTACGGCAACTACAGTTCTGTTATCCCGAGGCCATGCTAGGGTTCTGTCATTTGTTGATACTGAATTCTCTTGGACACTGAATGTCTGTTCCTTGCCAGCAAAGATTAGCACAAAGGGTTATTATTAACACAGAAGGTTAATGATTATAGTCAGTCTGGAGCCAGGGTGGTCCAGGATGTCGACTCATCCTGACTTGGAGATTTAGCCCAGTGGGGTAGAAGAGATGTGTCTCTGAGGATGTTTTGTCTTTTGAGGGATGCTGGTTGGATGTTGCATTTCCCCACTTGTGATTTACAACTTGGGTACCTTGTTGGTGAATCACAACTAACAGCGTCCTTGCTTTAGGAGTATTCCAAAGAGTCACAGTTGATAGTTCCAAAAATAAACAGGAAGTTGAGGGTATTCCTCAAACTCCAGCTAGTACTTGAGTGTGCACCTGAACGACAACCTCAGCTGGAGCATCAACACCACCAGCCTGATGAAGAAAGATCATCAGAGACTCTACTTCCTCAGGCGGCTGAGATGGAAGTTCAGTCGTCACCTCCTTCTACAGGGTGCAGTGGAGAGCATCCTGTGCTCCAGCATCATGGAGTGGCATGGAGGCTGCACAGCTGCAGAAAGAAAAGCTTTCAGGATGGGAAGAGAAACATCTTTAGCTTCAGAATAGAAGTCCAGTTGTTTTGTTTTTTAACCTTCTTTTAGGTCAAAGTCCAGAAGACCTTTCTCTTCAACACTTGAACTTCTGGTTGGGTTTTGTTTCTAGTTTTATTTTTTACTAACATATTTCTGAAAATGAAAAGGATCAAACAGACGACCCACACAGCTGTTAATGAACACACTGAGATGAGAGACCAGTCTTTCCTCCGTCCTCTGGTTCTGGAGTCCAGGTTGGTCTGTGGAGCTGCTCAGCAGCTGCTGTGAAGGAAATGACAGGTTCTAACATCTGGTCTGTTTCAACTTGAATCTAATGAGTTTTGTTCATGTCAACAATTATCAAGAGTTTAATATATATATAACAAATGGGGATGTGATAGGTGGTATCTTAACGACCGACTTAAGTGATCATTTACCAGTTTTCACAATCTATAGAAATGATCAAATCATCACAAAAGCAGTTACAACGAAGAAAAAGATCATAAACACGTCGAAAAAGTTTTGGAAAAATTAAAAGAGGATCTAGATAAACAATAATAATAATAATAATAATAATAATAATAATAATAATAATAATAATAATAATAATAATAATGAATTCAATTTATAACGCACTTTTCATTAATGAAAATCTCAAAGTGCTACAAGGTGCAACAGAATTAAATGTCAATAAAACAAGTAATAAAACAAGTAAAATCAATAACAGTATCAACTAAGATCAAAAGTAGAATCATGAGGAGGTAGAGTATGCTCGGTTGAAAAGAAAGGTCTTCAAGCCGCTCTTAAAGTCAACCAGTGACTGTGGGGCTCTCAGACAGTCAGGAAGAGAGTTCCACAGGCGGGGGGCAGCCACACTGAAAGCCCGGTCTCCCATGGTCCTTAATTTGGTTCTCGGAATGTGAAGGAGATTACTGTTCTGTGACCGCAGCGACCGGGTGGATGAGTATGGAATAAGAATATCCTTCAGATAATCTGGTGAAGCTCCATGTAAGCATTGATGTGTAATGAGAGCAGTTTTGTACTGAATTCTGTAGGCGACAGGAAGCCAATGAAGGTTATGGAGAATGGGCGTAATATGTTCAAATTTACGAACTCTCAACAAGATCCTTGCTGCACTGTTTTGAATATATTGAAGTTTCTGAAGGTTTTTGCCAGGGATTCCAATAAACAGGGAGTTGCAGTAGTCGAGCCTGGAGGAGACAAAAGCATGGACGAGCTTCTCAGCATCGGAAAAAGTTAGGGATGGGCGAAGTCTGGAGATGTTTCGAAGATGGAAGAAGCAAGTTTTGAACAGAAGCTTAATGTGATTTTCAAATGTAAGATTGAAGTCCATTTTTATTCCAAGATTAGTAACAGAGGTGGAGAGGGGGATGTTTTGTCCAGAAAAGGAAAGTGTTGTTATAGGAGATGTTTGTACCTGGTGAGGGGTGCCAATCAAAACAAGACTGGAATGATGTGTATGTTGATGATGTGAACAGATCATATGATGAGTTTATAAATATCTTGGAAGCTCTGTATGAAAAGAATTGTGTGCAAACAAATTACACAAAGAGAAATATGGTTTATCAACCATGGATGACAAAAGGGTTGAAAAATGCTTGTAAAAAAAAAAGAACTATTTGTATTCATGTTTCTTGAAATTGCGAAGTCAGAGCGCTGAAGAAAAATATAAAAAGTATAAAAATAAATTAGTAGGGATTATAAGGAAACATAAGAAAGAATATTATAGTAAATTATTAGATAAAAGTAATGGTGATATGAAAGCAACATGGCGAGTAATGAATAGTGTTCTGAAGAATCATAAAGCAAAAACTGGTATTTCAAAATATTTTGTAAAAGACAACGATGAAGTTCATGATGAAAATGAAATTGTAAATGGATTTAATCAATATTTTGTGAATGTTGGATCAAGCCTTGCAGCTAAAATACCAAAAGTAGATAATAATGTGATCCATTCAATTACAGGTTGTGCAAATAGTATTTTTCTAAATGGAACTAACAAAGAGGAAATAATGAATGTAGTAAAAAATCTTACAGACAAGAGATCAAAAGACTGGGTGGACATGGATATGAT
This sequence comes from Garcialebias charrua, assembly GCA_038048925.1. Classification (NCBI taxonomy): domain Eukaryota; kingdom Metazoa; phylum Chordata; class Actinopteri; order Cyprinodontiformes; family Rivulidae; genus Garcialebias; species Garcialebias charrua. Next base: position 11,834 of record JBBPBX010047015.1, on the reverse strand, counting down.
GTTTGTAAAGGACATAATGAGCCATGTTATTGAGCCGTTTACATATATATGTAATTTATCATTTTCAACAGGAATATTTCCAGATAATATGAAAGTAGCTAAGGTAGTTCCTCTTTTTAAAAATGGTGATAAATGTGTGTTCAACAATTATAGACCTATATCCTTGTTACCACAGTTTTCAAAAATTCTTGAAAAACTATTTGTGAACAGACTAGATCAATTTATAGATAAACAAAATATTCTAAGCAACAGTCAGTATGGGTTTAGAGCAAAAAACTCTACATCAATGGCTCTCATGGAATTAATGGAACAAATAACTACTGCTGTCGATCAAAAACAATATTGTATCAGTATTTTTGTTGATTTAAAAAAAGCATTCGATACTATTGATCACACCATTCTCCTTGAAAAATTGAACAAATATGGTATTAGAGGACCAGCATTACAGTGGGTATCTAGCTACTTGAAAGATAGGAAACAATTTGTACAAATAAATGATGTAAGATCTGACCTCTGTAATATCACATGTGGAGTTCCCCAAGGCTCTGTACTTGGACCAAAGCTATTTATTTTATATGTGAATGACTTGGTAAATGTGTCAGGACTCCTTAAATGTGTACTTTTTGCTGATGATACCACATTTTTCTGTTTAGGTGAAGATATAGAACAAATGTTGGAATTGATAAAGACAGAATTTGTCAAGATACAAACTTGGTTTAAAATAAATAAATTATCATTAAATCTAGAAAAAACTAATTACATGATATTCAGTAATAAAAAGAAAACTGTTGATGTTCCACTCAAAATTGAGGGTGTTGAGATTTGTAGAGTGAATGAGGTGAAGTTTTTGGGTGTCATTATTGATGACAAACTGACATGGAAACAACACATAAATTCTGTAAGAATAAAAATAGCTAAATCGATTGCAGTACTGTACAAAGTCAGAGACCTATTGAATGATAAAGCTCTGTATTTGTTGTATAACACAATCATTGTTCCACACTTAATCTATTGTATTGATGTTTGGGGGAATGCATGTAAAACAATCACAAAGCCTATTTTTGTATTACAGAAAAGAGCTGTAAGAATTATCACTAGAAAACATTACCGTCATCCATCAAGTACATTATTTTATCAACTGAAGTTATTGAAGTTCCATGATTTGGTAGACTATAATATTTTATCAGTTATGTATAGGGCTCAAAATAATGCATTACCTTTAAATATCCAAATGCATTTTGTTAAAAGACAAAGTTGTTATAATCTTAAGGGGACAGAGATGTTTGTAAAACCACAATTCAGAACTAGTTTGAAGGGACGTTCTACCTCAATCCAGGGAATTAGATTATGGAATGGCTTGGAAAATGTAGTTAAAAATGCCAAGTCAATGTTTACATTTAAGAAAATGATCAAAACGAATGTGTTAAAAAATATATATGAAATAGCGTAATGTGTATTGTATTAGTTAGAAAAGTTAGTGGATGGGTTAAATGCAGAGACTAATTTCGTCATTGTATGGAAACATACAGCTGATGACTGTGTGACATTATTATTGTTGTAATAGCACAAGTATTGGTCAGATTTACTGACTGTACAGTACACCAAATGAAAGAATGAGCAGGTTTTACCTGACACAACTTTATCATCAATTATTCACGAGTTCTCTCTTTTTCAGGATTTAAACAATAAACTTGTGACCAGATGGGAGATATAAGAGGCATGAAACGTTAATTTATGTTGAAACAGCAGAACTGAATCATTTAATTAACAAATCATTAAATTACATCAAATACATTTGTACATGGGTTGAGCGATCAGATTTTCCTATAATTTACATGTCAGCACAGATGAAACAGCGTCTGTATTTTCATAGGAACAACAGGACAAGTTATTGATCTTATATTTACTTATACTGCAGGCACGTTTAACTTAATGTTACTGGCTTAGATGGATAAAGAAAAAGTTTTAGGAGGAGAAAGAATGGAAGGAAGATGAGGGGTAACTATCTTGAAGTGTTTTCAACCAGAAACATGGCAGCTCTTTGGCAGCGGCCGCTAGACTCTAGTCCGCGTTGAACAACGACTTTTTACCTTTGGTGAAGATTCTGGGTCCACAAACTCCGATAAAGCGGGTCAGCCTTAAAAAACGCACGGCTCGTCCATCCTGCTAATAGGCTTCCATTTTGTTCACTCTCAACGACTCGCATGAGGTCCGCTTCAACCTAACCGAAGTAGTCACACTGGTTCCGGTTTGGCTTTTCAAGATAATAGATTCCTCAAAGGAAAATTCATTCAAAATGGAGCTGTACGCTCGAGGTCGGATTTCACAGCGAGCGTGCTGTAAAAACCTTGCTGATAGAACCAAGTCATTAGCGTTTTGACCGGCATTCATCCAGCTTTCAGGAGAAACATTGTAGTTCAATTTCTCCAGCAGAATGAGGAAGAAACAGGAAGTCAGGGTTTTTGAAGAAGCTACTGAAGCTACTTTTTGTTTCCTTACATTACCAAAACCTGAACGTTATGCACCATAACTCATGTTCCCTGAAGGAAGGGAACGAGTTGCAACATATCACTATGGGAAATTGCACCACGCGCGGTTTACCTGAAGGAATACAATCACGCCTTTACGGCAGGGGCGTCACCCCCGTCCCAGAGGCCCCTACCTCTGGGTACTTAAGGGGCCGACGCCCTCCAAACGATCTCCAAAATGCACTTCACCACGCTTTCAGCATTGAAAGGGCCAGGTATGTTGCACCTCGTTCCCTTCCTTCAGGGAACATGAGTTATGGTGCATAACTTTCAGTTCCCTTTCAGTCTGGTTCTCTCGGTGCAACATATCACTATGGGAACGTAAATTATTCACGCCCTTGAAATGCTCAGTAAAATGCATATTAGAGTGAACGTCAATCTCTATTTAGTAGGCATCCCAAGGTCGCTTTCTACTGAGTGTTAGAAAGGACAGCCTGAGTGACATCACACGCAGTTACATCTAAACTGTAGTGCTTTGCAAACATGTTCATTGAACACCAGTTCGCAGTAGCACAAATGTCTGCAACTGATACACCCTTGAACAGTGACCACGAGGTGGCCAAGCCCCGCGTAGAGTGGGCACACACTCCAGAGGGTACCTGTTGACCTTTGCTACTGTACGCCCTTTTAATGGCCTCAGTCACCCAGTGTGAGAGGTGCTGTTTTGATGGGGCCTTTCCTGTAGCTGGTGCAGCAAAACAAACAAACAGTTGGTTTGTTTTTCTCCATTCGGCTGTTCTTTGCATGTAAGTGCTTAAAGCTCTAACTGGGCAGAGAGCCCTCAGCCTTTCCTGCTCCTGAGTGAGGATAGGGGCAGGAGGAAAAGAAGAGAGTTCAAAGTCCAGACTTCTGGAGTTTAAAGTCAAAACTTTGGGGATATATGCAGGATTAGGCCTTAGGGTGACCTTTGACCCGTCAGGGGCAAACCTGGTGCACATTGAGTGTACAGACAAAGCGTGGAGGTCACCTACACGTTTTGCTGAACAAAGAGCCAGAAGAAGAGCAGTTTTATAAGATAATAAGTCTATCTTAATGTCGCTCAGTGGTTCAAATGGGGAATCGCAGAGAGCCCCCCAAGACCGTACTAAGATCCCATCCAGCGGTCAAAGTCCTGCCGGGAGACCTCCTCCGTAGCACACCCTTCATAAATCTTATGATGAGGGGATGTGCGCCCGGCGTCCTATTTTCCCAGCCCATGTGACACGCTGAAATTGCAGATAGGAACACCTTAATTGTTGAGTAAGAGCGGCCTTTCTCCAGCAAGTCCTGAAGAAAGGTGAGGAGCTCAGTCAGGCCACGTGAATAAGAAATAATATTTCTTTCTGTGCACCAAGCTTCAAAAATACGCCACTTTCGTGCGTAAAGGGACTGTGTTGACCCGACACGGGCATTTTGAATGGTTTTTACCACATTCTCTGGCAGTCCGGCAGCCATCAGTTCGTTTTTCTCTGCCACCAAGCTAAAATCAGCCACAGATCTCAGCCTAATTGGCGGAGCTGTTCCTTCTGGTGGCACACACGGATCCTCAAGAGGAGCAGGAGGTGGACCTAGCTCCTCCTCCAAGGCCCTGAATCCTGTGGTCCCTTGAAGGTCAACCAGGTTAGGGAGAGGACCTTCTTGTAGAAGTGCCTCCACACCATCCTGACGGTGAGTGTGCGGAGGCAGAGACAAGCTGCTGTCATTGACAGACAGAGGTTGTGCAGAGTGTCTGTTTTCCCTCTTTTTGATAGGGGAAATGGGTTGGGGGAGTTGCATGTTTTGTAGACGAGCAGACCTCCTGACTCCAATCTGATTCTTGTTTGTGTCCACGCCGTGAGCCTGATCACACGTTGCAGGACTATTGGTTGAGTATGACATGTCACCCATAGAAAACCAGGGGACAGTTTTAGCATAAAAATGCGGAGATGGTCTTTTGTGCTGAGCAAGCTATAAATTGTTAGTGTTTACACACACAGCAATTGTTTTACAACCGCCTTTGTTAACGTGTGAACCTGGTGTTGGCCTGCGGGCCTCTCCCGTGGCCCCCCGTCCCTCTCTGGCGTCTGATGAACAGGAGGCCAGGAAGGTGGGTCGACAGATTCTGTCGGCGCGCACCCCTGCGGTACTGACATGCGATGGGAGTGTTTGATTTGTGTATTACCAGCCTCGCGGTGCAGAGTGTAGCGTGGGCTGGAAGGAACACGTGCCTCTCCTCACCTGTCTCTGTGAAGAGTGAGGAGAGGTGGGTCTGCTTGCAGACGCCTCTGCATTTGCCTGATGCAGACAGAGCGGAGGCACCCTGCTGGGGCTTATCGGCTAGGCTAACACCCCATGAGCCGTTAGGGAGGGGGGAAAAGTTGCCCCCTCCCTTTATTTCGGCTGGAAAAGCAGAAGGGACCATTCTGCTGTTGTTACTGTTTTTTTTTCTTCAAAAATACAGAGTGGCTGTTTTTTTAACTTTATTCGTGCTTATGCGTGAAGACATATTTTACTTTATGTCACTTTCAGCAGAAACAACATGATTTATGTCCAAACCAGTAAAACCAGCTTTTGTACCGTGTTACAAATAAAGTCTGGAGGTAAAAGGATCAATTCCCGTACCGCGTGGGCGGGTGATCGTAAAAAGTTCTGAGAAGGTCCTGGTTCATCAGGACCGCTTCTGTTTGGTGTCCCGATTAGCCGAGGAAGTCATGTGCCGTTCCGCCTGGCGGGGAACAAATCTGTTCTTACTCCAGGCGTGTTCGGTTCGAGGCGGCGGCGGCGATGCTCTTTGCCGTTGCTCTGCCTCGTATGCGGGCCGCTTTTGCGGTGGAGCACAAGTAGCCGAATGGTGTCTAGGCTGCGGTGCTCTGCTCACAGCTGACTCCTTGGGGGGGACGAATGCCCTCCTGGGGATGCCCACCCTGAGAGCTTCCGCTTGTTTGCGCCTCTGTTCCAGCTTGGTCTGAATCCGATCGAGCGCTTTCCCAAAAAGCCCCGTCGGCTCAATTGAATGGTGGAGAAAAGGAATTTTCTGTCCCTCTGGAAGGTCAGTTAAGGTCATCCACAGATGTCGTATCGCAATGACCACCTCAGCCATTCCTCTGCCCTGCGCAACAGCAGCTGTCCCCATCATGCGGAGCACAAAGTCTGTTGCCCTGCGGGCTTCATCCAGCAGCTCGGCGGCAGCCTGCTTGTCTGACGTTACCTGGAGCTCTTGCAGTTTTTCAGCCAGGTAAGCCTGCATCATGGCGGACGCGTTCATCACGCGCGCCACGAGACCTTGAGCTCTGTAGCATTTCTCAAGCAGAGAAGCCGAGGTTCGACAGGCCTTACTGGGTAGAGTTGGTTTTGTCCCAAGATGGCGCTGGTTGTCATGGCTTGCTATCTAACTCCTCTCCTGAACTTTTTACTGCTGTTCGTGTTCTGCCTTTTTTTCATCGACGATGCATCCTCGCTTCTGGTCTATGATCGCTCAACTCTTCTAAGTCTCCAAGACTCGCTGATCAACACACCGGCTACTGGCAAATATGGACATTTCAAGCCTCCTCCACCTCCACCGTTCCTGGCGTCCATTCCAACCTACCTACAACGCAACGCGACCACGCTGCCACGCAACAAGCGGCGCAGAAGATGCGGAACGAGGGCAGGCGTGCTGGTGAGATTTAAAAAGTATCTCTCGTCTCACAACACGCCGACGGCTGACTTGCCTCCTGAATTCAGCGTCTTCGATGTCCGTCGTTCCTTTGCTCGCCGCAACAGATGCCTTGTTGCTATCAATCATGACGCCAGCGATCAGTATCCATTTTGTCCCCCGGTGATGACTGTGAAGCGAGGCTGCGTTAAACAGAACCTCCGCCCGCTCGCTCGAGCTGAGAGTGACGTAACTGGCTGCGTTCCAACCCGTGCAGCACTGTTTAACGCCAGATCGATCACAAATAAAACTTTTATATTAAGTGATTTTATCTCAACTCATCGTCTGGATCTGTTTTTGATTACTGAAACATGGCAAAAAGCTGGAGACAACAGCTGCTTCTCTGAGCTTCTCCCAAATGGCTACTCCCACCTGAGCGCACCGCGTGGAACAGGAAGAGGGGGAGGGCTCGCTGCAGTCTTCAATGAGGCGTTCAAATACCGTTTGTTGCCTCAGAAAAACTACACCAGTTTTGAAAACATGCTTTTTGTGCTAGAATCTGCTAAACCTCTCCTGTGTGGCCTCTTTTATAGGCCCCCTCAATTCAATAAAAACTTTCTCAGTGAGTTTTCTGAACTACTGGCTGACCTACTGCCAAAGTTTGACTCTTGGCTTTTCTGTGGAGACTTCAACGTGCACACCTGCTGCCCAAGTAATCAGCTTGGATGTGAGTTTCAGGACCTCCTGGACTCTTTCAACCTGTCGCAGTCGGTCTCGGGGGCCACACACAGCCAGGGTCATACACTGGATTTAATTATCTCCCACGGCCTTCAAATACCTGCTGTGGAGATCCTGGACACCTGTATTTCAGACCATTTTCCCATATTATTTGAATTTTTCACCTCTCCTGCACCGAAGGCTATTCTCCCAGCACGTTTCTGCCGCTCCATCACCCCATCCTCCCAAAGTCAGTTCACTGATGCCTTTAAGAGCACTGAATTTTGCTCTGCTGTCAGCCTGGACCCATCTCTACATCCTGAGGACTTCATCACCTCCTTCCATCACACCTGCACAACGATCTTGGACTCCATCGCTCCTCTCAAACAGGCATCTTCAAAGAACAGACCATCACCATGGCTCAACGAAACGACGCGAGCTCTTCGACAACGTTGCAGAAAAGCAGAGCGAATATGGAAGCGCGACCGGCTTCATGTATCTCAGGGAATACTGAGAGACTGTCTCTGTGAGTATCATAATGCTGTGAAACAGGCCAAATCACAGTACCTCTCCAATTTAATCTCCACCAGCTCCAACCGGCCGAGGACGCTTTTCAGCACACTCCAGTCTGTTATCAATCCATCTGTCAATGTTCTGAAAACTGCCACACAGTCTACCTGCGATGACTTTCAGAGCTATTTTGTCAACAAAATAGACTCTATCAGGCAGAACATTGTCAGTTCATCCAACACCATCCAGTCATGTGCGTCTGCAATAACCACAGCTGTTTTTGACCAGTTCGACCTGGTCTCACTGCCTCACCTCACCAAGGTGGTTCAGCAGATGAAACCAACTAACTGTTCTCTGGACATCATTCCCTCTAAAATGTTCAAACAATCCTTTGATGTAATTGGTCCTTGTGTTTTGTCATTTATTAACAGCTGTCTATCTTCAGGTTTTGTGCCATCTGCTTTCAAACACGCTGTGGTCAGGCCTCTTCTCAAAAAACCAGGCCTAGATCCTACAGCTCTCTCTAATTTCAGACCAGTTTCCCATCTGTCATTTCTATCAAAGGTCCTAGAAAAGATTGTTTTTATTCAACTTCAATCTTTTCTAGAGCTCAACAACCTGTTTGAAAAATTTCAGTCAGGTTTTCGAGCTCGTCACAGTACTGAATCTGCACTGCTCAAAGTACAGAATGACATTCTTCTGTCCCTGGATGCAAAAAACCCTGCTCTGCTGGTGATGTTAGACCTCTCAGCAGCTTTTGACACCGTCGACCATCAGGTACTAATCAACCGCTTGTCTCAGCTGGTTGGCCTCCAGGGAGCTGTGCTTGAGTGGTTCAAATCTTACCTGTCTGGGAGAACTTTTTCTGTCATGATAGGCGATCTGTCCTCCTCTTCATCAACCCCTCTGACCTCTGGCGTACCACAGGGATCTATTCTAGGGCCAGTCCTCTTCTCTCTTTACATGCTGCCATTAGGATCAATCATTGCACGTCATAACCTGTCTTTTCACATGTATGCAGACGATTTACAAATCTATCTGCCAGTCACTCCCAACCCCTCACTCAGTTCAAACACTCTTGTCAACTGCTTAAATGACATTAAGCACTGGCTCTCTCAAAACTTCCTCCACCTAAACACAGATAAAACTGAATGCATTTTATTTGGTGCACCTGGTGACACCAGCAACATCCTTCCCAGTCCCAGTGTTGGTTTTCCCCTCCCCCACTTCAACCCGGTGGTCAGAAATCTTGGAGTGCAGCTTGACTCCAACTTAAAGTTTGATAAACAGATCAGTTCTGTTGTCAAGACCAGCTTTTTCCAGCTCCGTCTGCTCTCCAAAGTCAAGTCATTTCTCAGCCGTGGTGATCTGGAGAAGGCCATCCATGCCTTTGTGACCTCCAGACTTGATTATTGTAATGCTTTGTATGTTGGTATTAATCAATCCTCCATCTCCCGTTTACAGCTTGTACAGAACTCTGCCGCGCGCTTTTTGACCAACACACGAAAATATGAACACATCACTCCTGTCCTGTCCTCTCTACACTGGCTCCCGGTTCAGTTCAGGATACAGTTCAAGCTGCTCCTGTTTGTTTTCAAAGCTCTGAATGGACTTGCTCCTCTGTACATCTCAGAACTTTTGAAAGCCCATCAGCCCGGCAGAGATTTACGCTCTGCCAGTCAACACCTGCTGGAGGTGCCTCGCTCAAGGTACAAACAATGGGGAGACCGGTCATTTTCTGTTGCCGGCCCAAAAGCCTGGAACAGTCTCCCCCTTGAGCTGCGTGCCACCTCTGATCTGACTCTGTTCAAAACCAGACTGAAGACCCACTTGTTCAAAAAAGCTTTCAGTGTGTAACTTTTATTACTTTTGGTATTTTAATATGTAGCATTTTTTATTTCCATTGCCTTTTTATTTCCACTTGTTCAAAAAAGCTTTCAGTGTGTAACTTTTATTACTTGTGTTATTTTAGTATGTAGCATTTTTTATTTCCATTGCCTTCTTTTATTGCTGTTGTTTCTTATTCTATTTTCATTGATTTATTGTTCCAGTTTATTCATCTTTTTATCCTGTTAAGCACCTTGGTCAATGCAAGGCATTGTAGGAAGGTGCTATACAAATAAAGTTTATTATTTTTATTATTATTATAATTTGGGGCCAGATGAGACGCCAGCGTGTCCTCGATCTGAGGCAGATTGGCCAGTCCCATTGCATCCATTCCGTCCACGTCAAGAAACTGTGAGACGGGCAACAGCATGGGGGCCCTGGGCTGAGACCAGGTGCGCGTCAGCTCTGTGAGGAAGTCCGGAAAGATGGGCATCCTTTGCCTCGTGGCAGCTTGCTGCTTCGAATAAAAGGAATTTCCCGCCAACCTTGTGACTTTTTGATGAGGTGGCGGTGTTGAGGCGAACTGGTCCTCATATTGAATAATTTGACACGAGACCTTTCTTCCTTTGCCAGCAAGAGAACTCTTTTAATAAGTAAAATACAGAACATACAGCTGAACAGTCTATACCGAATCGAATCTAATCTGTGTCCTCAGAATAGCATGTAGTTTCATTTATACCTTCTTTTGACGTAATTTCTTATGTAAGAAAAAGGGTCTGTTCTTTCCCGTAAGGGAAGAACTGAAAACAGTTTTGGGAAGGGCAAGTGTATTTCCTAAAAAGGGAACCTTGCACGAACATAAACAGTTTAGTTTATCTGCGTCTTGTCAGAGGGTAAGAGTTTTTCCCTCGCATGAAGGAACACCAATTTAGAACTAATGACTTTGTTATTGTGGTTCTTTACCAGATGTTCTATGAACTCTTGAACTTTTGTACGAGTGTTGGATTTCTGAACTGACTAATGTTTACCAAGTCCTACAATATATATCAAAACCTACAATCCTCCCTTATTTATCCAAGATAAATTCCAACCTAAGGCTGACTAAGGCTTTTTTCGGTGCTGCATGCATATGTAAAGGGGTTAAAGGGGGGGTCAGTTTAATACTGACCTCCTTTTTACCTTAATTAATTTACTTATTCAGATTGAATAGTAAATTCACGGATTCTCTTCTTTTTCAGTTTATTCAATATTTCTGTGATCTTTATGATGGATAAATAAACAGAGCCATTAAGTGACAAAGACGTTAACTTAGTTTGATATGTCAAAGAGACACTATCATTTATTTAGAATAAATCAACTAAATTAACACCATTACACTTGATTGACATGATTTCACTTTCTTTCAATTTAAAACGTCAGCACACTTAAATTCAACACAACAGACATAAATATTGGATGTTAACATATTTAGTCTGTGGGCTCTTTTAGCTTAAAAATATAGTTTCCAGCTTAGATAGAGAGGGGAAAGAGTAGGAGGAATAAGAGGTTGGAGAGATTAAGTTATTTATCTCGAGTGTAACCAGAGATGACACATTCCATCCGACTTCGGCTAAATCCCAGGTACGTTTGTAAACCGCTCTTTACCTTTTGACGATGCGTCTGATAAAGATATTGCCAGCCTCCCAGGTGCACGGAGTCCTTCCGGCCCTCGTACGTCTGAACTGGTCGTTTACTTCCAACGTCTCCTCGGATCCGCGTCAGCCGTCAGAAACATGTGGCAGCTTCTGGCTGACTTCAAGACGAGATGTTTCTCAAAGGAAGTTCATTAAGAACTTTGGAGCTTTTGCTCGGGGAACTGGATGGAGACGTCCATCAGTTCTAGCTGACAAGTTAGTCTTTGGCTCTTGACCAAGCTTGACCAGCTGCAAGGCAGAGAGCTTTCAGGTCTCCGTCCATTCAAACTCTTTGTCCATTCAAAGACTGAAGCGTTTCCGCACAGTTAGAACTTAAAAGCAGGAACACAGAGAGGAGTTCACTTGCTTTATCAAACCCAAGGTTACAAGCCAGCAGCAGAGAGAAATGTTTAGGAAAAAAGACAGATAACGCTGGAGCCCTGCTCATCAGACTGTCTCTGAGTTTCTAAACAAAACCGTCCGGTCTCTGTGACCCGAAGGCTTCACCTTTAAACACAGCAGTGAAGACAGTAATTAACACATTTCAGAATAACACAGCATAAAAGCACATATCATGAAAATGAGAAAAGTTATTCTTGATTACATTAGAATAAAATCAAGATATAGAAATAGTCTCTTTTAGTGACTATATGTCCTCAGATTATAACTAATGGAATAATTGTGTTAAATGTCCTGCTTTACTGAGAGGTCAGTAAAGGTCATCACTGGACAGTTCAAAAGTACACAGGTGTCTTAAAAGTGGACAAGGTCATGTCCACTACATCTCCCCCCTTTTGGAAGCCATCGCCAGTCGTTGGGGATGGGGTCCAACACGAAAGGAAACCTTGAACTGTCTCTGATCTTGAAGTAATCCGGCGAGTGGAAAAGAAAAAATCAAAAATTATAATCCCATAAAGTTTTTGGAACTTCCATACTGTTCGTAGGTAATCCCATTGCGGTAAGCTTTTAATCCCTCGGAAAACTGAG
>JBBPBX010047014.1:0-26350 GCA_038048925.1 Garcialebias charrua | reverse complement strand
CTAACAACAAATACAGACTTTTTCTGTGTTACTGGAGACTTTTGCAACTACATATGAAAGCACGATGCCGAAAGCCCCTCCCACTTCCCCAAACTGTGACAGATGTCAGTCTCAGAGCAGATCCGCTCCACTTCATGTCCACACTGCAAATGGATCACGCCCTGGATTACAAAGCGGGATGTAAATACAGTATAATGTAAATATCTAATGCTCAATTTCATCAGCAAATCTTTGCATTTCATCTTAAGAGTTCTAAAATGTGGACATGTGAATAAACCCCTCCCTGGGTTGCCACCTTACCGTGGTGGAGGGGTTTGAGTGTCCCAATGATCCTAGGAGCTATGCTGTCAGGGGCTTCATGCCCCTAGTAGGGTCACCCAAGGCAGACAGGTCCTAGGTGAGGGACCAGACAAAGTGCAGCCCGAAGACCCCTTATGATGAGTAAAATAAATGGACAAAATGTTCCCTCGCCCGGACGCGGGTCACCGGGGCCCCACTCTGGAGCCAGGCCCGGAGGTGGGGCACGTTGGCGAGCGCCTGGTGGCCGGGCTTTCACCCATGGAGCTCGGCCGGGCACAGCCCGAAGAGGAGACGTGGGTCCCCCTTCCCATGGGCTCACCACCTATGGGAGGGGCCAAAGGGGTCGGGTGCAATGTGGGATGGGTGGTGGCCGAGGGCGGGGACCCTGGCGGTCTGATCCTCGGCTACAGAAGCTGGCCATTGGGACATGGAATGTCACCTCTCTGGTGGGGAAGGAGCCTGAGCTAGTGTGTGAGGTTGAGAGGTTCCGGCTAGAAATAGTCGGACTCACCTCAACGCATGGCTCTGGCTCTGGAACCAGTTTCCTTGAGAGGGGTTGGACACTCTTCTACTCTGGAGTTGCCCCTGGTGAGAGGCGCCGAGCAGGAGTGGGCATACTTGTTGCCCCCCATCTTGGTGCCTGTACGTTGGGGTTCACCCCGGTGAACGAGAGGGTAGCCTCCCTTCGCCTACGTGTGGGGGGACGGGCTCTGACTGTTGTTTGTGCCTATGCGCCAAACGGCAGCGCAGATTACCCACCCTTTTTGGAGTCCTTGGAGGGGGTATTGGAGAGTGCGCCTCCTGGGGACTCCCTTGTTCTGCTGGGGGACTTCAACGCTCACGTGGGCAATGACAGTGAGACCTGGAGGGGTGTGGTTGGGAGGAACGGCCCCCCTGATCTGAACCCGAGTGGTGTTTTGTTGTTGGACTTCTGTGCTCGTCATGGATTGTCCATAACGAACACCATGTTCAGGCATAAGGGTGTACATATGTGCTCTTGGCACCAGGACACCCTAGGTCGCAGTTCGATGATCGACTTTGTTGTCGTCTCATCTGATCTGCGGCCGCATGTCCTGGACACTCGGGTGAAGAGAGGGGCGGAGCTGTCAACTGACCACTACCTGGTGGTGAGTTGGCTCCGATGGTGGGGGAGGATGCCGGTCAGACCTGGCAGACCCAAACGTATTGTGAGGGTCTGCTGGGAACGTCTGGCAGAGTCTCCCGTAAGACGGAGCTTTAACTCCCACCTCCGGGAGAGCTTTGAACACGTTCCGAGGGAGGCGGGGGACATTGAGTCCGAGTGGGCCATGTTCCGCGCCTCTATTGTCGAGGCAGCTTATCAGAGTTGTGGCCGCAAGGTTGTTGGTGCCTGTCGTGGTGGCAACCCTCGAACCCGGTGGTGGACACCGGCGGTGAGGGATGCTGTCAGGCTGAAGAAGGAGTCCTATTGGGCCTTTTTGGCCTGTGGGACCCCGGAAGCAGCAGATAGGTACCGACAGTCCAAGCGGCATGCGGCTCGGGTGGTTGCTGAGGCAAAAACTCGGGCGTGGGAGGAGTTCGGAGAGGCCATGGAGAATGACTTCCGTACGGCTTCGAGGCGATTCTGGTCCACCATCCGGCGTCTCAGGGGGGGAAAGCGGTACGCGACCAACACCATTTATGGTGGGGATGGCGTGCTGTTGACCTCAACTCGGGATGTTGTGAGTCGGTGGGCGGAGTACTTCGAAGACCTCCTCAATCCTACTGGCACGTCTTCCACTGAGGAAGCGGAGCCTGGGGACTTTGGGTCGGGCTCTCCAATCTCTGGAGCTGAGGTCACCGAGGTGGTTAAAAAGCTCCGCGGTGGCAGGGCTCCAGGGGTGGATGAGATTCGCCCTGAGTTCCTTAGGGCTCTGGATGTTGTGGGGTTGTGTTGGCTTACGCGACTCTGCAATATCGCGTGGACATCGGGGGCAGTTCCCTTGGATTGGCAGACTGGGGTGGTGGTTCCCCTATTCAAAAAGGGGGACCGTAGGGTGTGTTCCAACTATAGGGGGATCACACTCTTAAGCCTCCCTGGTAAGGTCTATTCAGGGGTTCTGGAGAGGAGGGTCCGTCGGATAGTCGAACCTCGGATTCAGGAGGAGCAGTGTGGTTTTCGTGCTGGTCGTGGAACACTGGACCAGCTCTACACCCTCAACAGGGTCCTGGAGGGCGCGTGGGAGTTTGCCCAACCAGTTTACATGTGCTTTGTGGACTTGGAAAAGGCATTCGACCGCGTCCCTCGGGGGGTTCTGTGGGGGGTACTCCGGGAGTATGGGGTACCAGGCCCATTGATATGGGCTGTTAGGTCCCTGTACGACCGGTGTCAGAGCTTGGTCCGCATTGCCGGCAGTAAGTCAGGCTCGTTTCCAGTGAGAGTTGGACTCCGCCAAGGTTGCCCTTTGTCACCGATTCTGTTCATAACTTTTATGGACAGAATTTCTAGGCGCAGCCAAGGTGTTGAGAGGATCCGTTTTGGTGGCCTTAGAATCGCTTCTCTGTTTTTTGCAGATGATGTGGTCCTATTGGCTTCATCAGATCGTGATCTACAGCTTTCGCTGGAGCGGTTTGCAGCCGAGTGTGATGCGGCCGGGATGAGGATCAGTTCCTCCAAATCCGAGGCCATGGTCTTGAGCCGGAAAAGGGTAGCATGCCCTCTCCGGGTCGGGGATGAGGTCCTGCCCCAAGTGGAGGAGTTTAAGTATCTCGGGGTCTTGTTCACGAATGAGGGAAAACTGGAGCGTGAGATCGATAGGCGGATAGGTGCAGCATCCGCAGTGAAGCGGGCGCTGTACCGGTCTGTCGTGGTGAAGAGAGAGCTGAGTCGAAAGGCAAAGCTCTCAATTTACCGATCGATCTACGTTCCCACCCTCATCTATGGTCATGAGCTTTGGGTTGTGACCGAAAGAACGAGATCTCGGATACAAGCGGCTGAAATGAGTTTTCTCCGCAGGGTGTCTGGACTCTCCCTTAGAGATAGGGTGAGAAGCTCAGTCATCCGGGAGGGACTCGGAGTAGAGCCGCTGCTTCTCCACATCGAGAGGAGCCAGTTGAGGTGGCTCGGGCATCTGGTTAGGATGCCTCCTGGACGCCTCCCTGGTGAGGTGTTCCGGGCATGTCCCACCGGGAGGAGACCCAGAGGAAGACCCAGGACACGCTGGAGGGACTATGTTTCTCGGCTGGCCTGGGAACGCCTTGGGATTCCCCCAGAGGAGCTGCTCCAAGTGGCTGGGGAGAGGGAAGTCTGGGCCTCCCTACTTAGGCTGCTACCCCCGCGACCCGACCCCGGATAAGCGGAAGAAAATGGATGGATGGATGGATGGATGGATCAGGCTCAGCTACTACATGAACATGAAATAAAAAAAGCTTAAAATGAAAAATGGGGTTAAAAAAATAAAAGCCCCTGAAATATGTAAAGTAGCTTTACAAAATAAAAGTGTCACAAAATGAAACTCCATTATTAAATAAATCAATGTGGCCATAAATATAAATAATGTTGAAATAAAAAATAAATAAATCTTGAAATAAATACATAAAAATATTGAAATGAATAAAAAATAAATCTTGGAAAATATTTAACATTTCTATTTAAATGTTTCATTTCATGGGAACAGACTGAACTAGACGGGGAACTAAAATAGACATGAACTAGACAGGGACCTAAATGCAGGCTGAACTAGACAGGAAACTAAAATAGAACAAACACGAAGACTACCCTAGAAGGGGACCTAAAATAAACATGAAGACTAAACAATAATAAACACGAAGACAAGACCAACAGGAAGGAGCCATCCTTACAGTAGCAACCATATTTACTTCCACAAACATATTTACACTTGCTGGTGAAGATTCTCAGTCGTCTAGGACATGATAAAATCAAAAAGGCGTTCAATACAAGATCAACTGGACTTTATTTGTTGCAGAAGACGTTTCGACCTCTATCCTGAGGGCTTTTCCAATTCACTGAAACAAACTGTGAGTGTGTGGAGTTGTAACAATCTTAAGAAACACGCACCATCATATGTAAATTGCAAGCTGAAGGCTGGGGCAAAGCTCCGCGCTTGAGCGAGCGCCGCGCCACGCGCGTGTGCTGCGCGTGGGGGGTTCACAGCAGAGCTCAGCGTGAAGCAGCGTGTGGCTCCAACGTTTTCGCTCCAAATACTTGATGTCATTTGAGCAGAAGCAGGGCGGAGCGTTTAGCTACGGGACAAATTGAGGTCGCTGATTGGTCATTTGCTGACAGCCTACTGATTTGATTGACAGGTCGGGTCTGAGAAGAATGTCGGGTCTGAGAAGAAAAGGCAGAGGGCTGTGCAGCTTTGTTCTGTGTTTATATGTTAATAAAAAAGTCCTAAAAATTAAAATTAAAACAGGGAGCGCTGGTCCTTCAACCCACACAGCAGACAAGCACACCAGGAAATGTTTAGAACCTGCGCATCCACGTTGGACATGAGTTTAGTTCACTCGTGACAAGTTCATTCATTCCTCCTCATCGGAGGAGGAAGTGAATGGTGACCGCTTCAAGCGATTACTTGACTTTAGGCAAAAAAACAAAAGAAAAGGCCCGATCAGCGATAAAGAAGAGGAATTTAATTCATTTGTGTGTCATACAAAACAGTCCGCCACCAGGGCAGTTTATTGTGAGACACCGCGCAAGCGTGCGCGGTCGTAAAAAAGAGCTTGGCGCGTTCGCGCGTACGTTCAAAGGGCTTGTGCAACGGCGCACGCACGGCGCTCACACAACGGGGCACCGGCATAGGCGTAATTTACACAGGGGATGGGGGGGTTTCAACCCCCTCAATAATTGGATCCAGTGATATTAACCCCCCCCCAAAAAAATGGCATCATTCATTTCAAGCTCCCGGATTAACTGGAGGTAGCGCGCGCGGCGCGGAGGAGGAGCGCATTTCAGCAGGTGAGAGACTGCTCTCTCTCTCTGCCTTCAAAGCTGCCGTTCGGTTCTCCCCTCCTCCTCCCCCCTCCAGCACTCCCTGCCTCTGTCACTAGCCTCGCGAGAACTGCCCCCTGCAGTAGCCTCGGTGGCAGTTCTCGCGATGTTACTGCTGGCAGCGGGGAACACAAACCCGGAAAAACACAGAGATGGATGAATGTAACTAACGAGAGAGAAGGCGTCCTGCCAAAAAAGTTAAGACTTCGTGTAAATATCTTGAAAAATGGGACAGCGAATTTACTTTCCTAAAGAAGAGTAGGGTGGGGCACAATTACGCGTTTTGTAAGATTTGTAACTGCGACTTTAGTGTCTCTCATGGGGGAAGGAACGATGTCCGTCTGCATGAAAAATCCGTCCAGCACAAAGGTAGGCCTATCAGATTGTGATCACATAACTGGTTTGAAAGAGGCTGATATGTAGTTATTTTAGATTTCTTGTAAACCTGTCTTAAAATGTAAGGGGTCCTGGACTTTGTTGGGCTAGTGCAGGGGTCTGCAACCTGCGGCTCTGGAGCCAAATGCGGCTCTTTGGTCCCTCAGCAGTGGCTCTTCCAAGCTTTGATCAAAACTAACTTTAAACTGAATTTTGTTTGTTCTTATAACAACAAAAAGGGCTAGTTTTAGCAGTTTTTCCTGTCATTTTCTTTGCAAATGTGTGAATACTACCGTATTCTCCGGTGTATAATACGCACTTTTTTTGCTCATTTGAATATCCTGCGTATTATACACCGAAGCGTATTATCTATGGATTTTTTCCCATATTTTTAGACCCATTTTTAGCTCTGATTCGCCGTTTTTCATTTTGGCCAAAAATGGTGCAGTACCAGTTTCGGCCGCTATGGGTGCTAATGCGCCCTGTAGTCTGTTTATTCAAACTGTTTAAATTCATGCTGAATAGCAAATGTTATTCCAAAATGTTATTCATGAAGGATTTCTCTTCTCAAACCTGCAGTGAAGATTCAGTGACACTGTTTATCTCGTTTTAGTTTGAGCTCAGGACAATCTCCTCAGAAGAGACTTGTTTTTGTCCTAATTAATAATCAGATGAATAATATCTGTTTTTGCTATTATCATTAACATAGGTCCCATATGTGACGCTTTAATGACGTTGTTTTAACCAAACCAACAGGTTAACAGTGTTGTGTGTAGTGTTAAGATCAGTTTTTATCATAAAATGCTGACATCTGAAACTAACACTTTATCTTTCTGACAATTTGTAATGTTTGATTCAAATTAAAAGTAATAAAAGTATTACTGTCCCTTCAGGAATAACTCCCAAAAAGTTCATTACTGAGAGCGATCAGAGAAATGTTTCTGAGGTCACGGTTGTATCACTGCAGTTTCAATGGGTTTGGCGCCATCTAGTGGCCATAAAAAAGACTGTCACGGCAGCGCGTATTATACACCGAAGCGTATTATCTAAGGGTTTTTCTGATTTATTTCCAAAAATATGACAAAGCGTATTATACACCGGAGCGTATTATACACCGGAGCGTATTATACACCGAAGAATACGGTATAACTAATAGAAGGAGTAAAACACAAGTTAACTTTATTTATTCGAAGTAGGATATTTAATTTTTCCACAATTAAAATAATTTACCTAGACCTGCATAGTTCATTATTTTATTTTTTAATTGGGAAAGATCACATTATTTTTCCTTCTTTATGATAATCTGGTCTTTTTTAGTCTTAAAATGTAAAAATATCAACAAATGGTTAGATATTTTTAGCTTTACAATGGCCAGAAAGCTACAGGTCAGAAAATTGTCCTCTAACAAACTTAAAGTGGTCTGTGGGCCACCAGTTGAGAATCCCAGTTGTAGCCCTGATAGCAAACGGATTCCGGACCGGATCCGTTCCGGATCTACCGTAGGATCCGAAACGGATGCTTAAAACGGATCCGGATCGGAGTCCACTTGCACAGCGGATCGGATCCGATTCGGATCCGGATCACAGATCCAGATCGGATATGGTCCGGACCCTATCCGGATCCGCTCATTAAAGAGGGTTTTTGGGTACATCCGGCCCGGATCCGTTTTGGACCCGTTCATGGAATGTTTCATCCGGCCCGGATCCGTTTTGGACCCGTTCATGGAATGCTTCATCCGGCCCACATCCGTTTATGTTACTCATATCGGAGGTGGACTAATTTGGTCCAGAACCTTTATTTATCATGAATTGAGAGAAGTAGCTAAAAACTTGTATACCAGCTCCAAAAAGACTCCATACATCTAACCAGTTTAACATTGAACACATGAAAATAATTTATTGTGAAGCTGCAAAAGACCTAAAATTGGGTTCTGAGTAAATTTACAGTTGTGAGGCTGCACAATGGCGCAGTTAGTAGTGCTGTTGCAGGTGTTAAAATCCCAGCCAGATGTCTTTCTGCATGTGTTTGCATGTTCTCCGTGTACATGCATGGGTTCTCTAGGTACTTCATCTCGTCTGTTATCCACAAACTATGCTGTACTGTTCTCCCTACTCTATACCAGGACAAAACTAAGCCCCTTTTTTCATTTATCAAGACTTTAAAGTTTTCACTTTTTAACCCAGGAAAGTTAGTTAACAGAACTCAAAAATTTAAGTACAAGATGAGACATTTTTAAAGGTAACAAAAATCAATTTTTATTAATTTGTTGCCCTTGATCTAAGTACAGAATACATGTACGGTACTCAGAAATGTTGACTTTGTATTAATCAAAGCACATGAAACAAAACTTACAAAAAATCTCAAGCAGCTGATAATGTTTAAATACATCAAGTAGAACAAACTTGAAATGACTACACTGTTAAAATAAATAGGGTGGTTAAACTTAAAACCTTGAGTTCAAAAGCTGCCTTAAAAACAAGTTAACGCAACTTCAAATGTTTTTTTTCCAACTTAGGATGGCAAGCTAGAAAAGTAGCCCAATTTATGATGTCATTGTTTAAATATGATACCATAAGTTGAAATGACTAACTATAGAACATTATTCATTCTCCAAAAATTAAGTACTGGTACTCTTGTCAAGTAAAATTACAATCATATTCTATTTGAACTCAAATAACTAAGTTATACCCTTGTTTAATTAATGTTTACCGGTACTTGTTGTATGAACTTCATACTCTGAGTTTAAACAACTTGCAAAGTTACACTATCCATTCATAAAAACTTGTTTTCATTTGTTAAAGTAACAAACAATTACTGTATACCCGATATATACTTTCAACTCTCATGTTAAAGTTAAACTGACATACCAATTCCCTTTTTGAATTCATTTAACTCAAGATTTTAAGGCAGCAATTGAACTTAAAAAAGCAATTTAAGTAAACTAACATTTCCAAATATTGTTCCCTGTCTCCACTAAGAATGCCAAGTTCACCATTTTCCTAAAAATAATTACACAAAATATGCTTCCATTTCAAATATGAAATGTTAATTTTTATCTTTCTCTATCAAATTTTTATCTTTCTCTATCAAATACAGATGAGACCAGCCTTAAATCAAGTGTAAAAGAAAACATTTGTCCAAGACAAGCAGAAGTGTTGACATTGATTGGAGGACCGAAACTGACAAATAAAAACAGAAATACCATATGTATATACAGCATATATATATGTGCACTTAAAAGACTCCAATTAATTAAGAACTTTGTTTGTTTTATAAATTTAATAGACCATCTATAATGTCCATATTTTTAACACAATTTCCAGTTTACTGTACACTGTACTATAAAAAAGAGAAGAAAATGTCCTTACTTTTATGGAAGGGGTGTTGCAAGGGAGGGAGAAAGGCTTATTGGGAGGGAGTTGCAGAAGTTGCAGGTGAGTGAGGAAGGGCAGGTGAGTCCAAAATGGCAGCTGAGGTGGAGGGGCAAGTGATGCAGAAGGTGATGTTGATACTGGTGCAGGTGAGTGAGGAGGGGCAAGTGAGTCCAAAATGGCAGCTGAGGTGAAGGGGCAAGTGATGCAGAAGGTGATGTTGATGCTGGTTCAGGTGAGTGAGGAGGGGCAGGTGAGTCCAAAATGGCAACCGAGGTGGAAGGGCAAGTGATGCAGAAGGTGATGTTGATACTGGTGCAAGTGAGTGAGGAGGGGCAGGTGAGTCCAGAAAGGCATCTGAGGTGTAGGGTACTGGTGATGCAGAAGGTGCTGGTGAGTGAAGAGAGACAAGCGAGTCAGGAGAGGCAGCCGAGTTATATAAAAAACAAAAAAAGAAAAGAAAATGTCATTACCTTTATGGAGGAGCAGATGATGCAGAAGGTGCTGGTGAGTGAAGAGGGACAGGTGAGTCAGGAGAGGCAGCCGAGTTATATAAAAATGAAATAAAATAAAAAGAAAAGAAAATGTCTTTACCTTTATGGAGGAGCAGGTGATGCAGAAGGTGCTGGTGAGTGAAGAGGGACAGGTGAGTCAGGAGAGGCAGCTGAGTTATATAAAAAAGAAATAAAAAAAAGAAAATGTCTTTACCTTTATAGAGCAAGTGATGCAGAAGTGCTGGTGATTCTGGTACTGTGGGTGAAGAGGGACATGTGAGTCAGGAGAGGCAGCCGAGTTATATAAAAAAAGAAACAAAAAAAGAAAAGAAAATGTCGTTACCTTTATGGAAGGGCAGATGATGCAGAAGGTGCTGGTAAGTGAAGAGGGACAGGTGAGTCAGGAGAGGCAGCTGAGTTATATAAAAAAGAAATTAAAAAAAGAAAATGTCTTTACCTTTATAGAGCAGGTGATGCAGAAGGTGCTGGTGATTCTGGTACTGTGGGTGAAGAGGGACATGTGAGTCAGGAGAGGCAGCTGAGTTATATAAAAAAGAAACAAAAAAATAAAAGAAAATGTCTTTACCTTTATGGAGGGGCAGATGATGCAGAAGGTGCTGGTGAGTGAAGAGGGACAGGTGAGTCAGGAGAGGCAGCTGAGTTATATAAAAATGAAATAAAGAAAATGTCTTTACCTTTATGGAGGAGCAGGTGATGCAGAAGGTGCTGGTGAGTGAAAAGGGACAGGTGAGTCAGGAGAGGCAGCAGTTATATAAAAAAAGAAAAGAAAATGTCTTTACCTTTAAAGAGCAGGTGATGCAGAAGGTGCTGGTGATTCTGGTACTGTGGGTGAAGAGGGACATGTGAGTCAGGAGAGGCAGCTGAGTTATATAAAAAAGAAATAAAAAAAAAGAAAAGAAAATGTCGTTACCTTTATGGAGGAGCAGGTGATGCAGAAGGTGCTGCTACAGGTGAGTGAGGAGGGGCAGGCGAGTCCAGAAAGGCAGCCGAGGTGGGGCTCCCAGATCTGCTATACTCTTGGGCACGCGCCCAGCCTGAGCAAAGACGAACGCTTGATAAATTACTGTCAAATTCAGAATACAGTTTAATGTGTAATATAATCTTAATTTAATCTTTAATCTAAATAAATGGCATTCTTTACAATAAATAAACTATACTAACAATAATAAAAATCGTAATAAATACAATAACAGTCAGAACCAGACCAATAAGCAGCAATAGACAGTTTACAATCTAACTAATCAAAAAAGGCATTCAATACAGGATCAACTGGACTTTATTTTCTTTATTTCTGCAACAAATAAAGTCCAGTTGATCCTGTATCGAACGCCTTTTTTTGATTTTATCATGTCCTGGACGACTGAGAATCTTCACCAGCAAATCTAACTACGTAATATTAAGTTTTTGTCCAAAAAGACCAACTTGTCCACATTTTCTGCTAAAAGCACAGATCTAGTTGCAGTGAATATCTCCAGTGGTGGAGAAAATCATCTCAATAACAACAGTAGCAGCAGTGTGGCTGTATTTTTCTTCATTACTCACAACAAGCTCTTCTTGGACCTGCTCCCACCTGTCCCTGGAAAAGTTCAGAGTTCAGTCATCACAGACTTCTTTGCTGCAGGTGATCTGGCAAATTTCCTTGAAGCGGAAGAAGTCAACTGCTATCTCTGTCCCAGACTGGAATTAAAACACAAAGAGGTAAAAAAAAAAAAAAGTTAATAAGATTCTAATTTTAAGTTAAAAAGATTAGAACTTCTTTCGGCTTTTCCCTTTTCAGGGGTCGCCACAGCGAATCATCTTCTTCCACTTCACTCTGTCCTCTGCATCCCCTTAAGCTTTTTCTTGGCTTATTTAAAATAAAGAAAATGCAATATTGGAAAGGATTAAAAAAAACAAGCTAAAACATTTAGTGAGAGCAGTATAAAAATAACTTTACATTTACATCAACTGTACAGCTGCAATAATTTAGTGAATGATTAGTTGCCAATTGTTAAGCACCTATTTTAATTGTTTTGAGACATTATTTTAGATGAAAGCATCATATGTTCAGATTCTAGTCTCCAACAGTTTCTGGTTTTATTTCTGAAAAAGTAAATACTGAGCCACTAATCAATTAATGCAGAAAATAAACCAATATTAAAATCAAATTAAAAATAGTTGCTGCATTAAAGGTCAAATCAATGAGTACCGTGCTTTCTGTTTTTTGATTAATACTAGAGTACAGCAAGAGATCAACAACTTCAATCAAAAGACAATGTTTTAACTGTTTCATAACATTTGACATTGAAAAGTAAAACGTGTTACATTAACCATAAAACCAGTTCTAAATGGGCACAACTTACAATAGTTTCTCTTTAACATTAAGCAAGGACACTGGTCCATTTGTGTATTTGGTCATATGGGCTAAACACCTACAGAGCAGCTTTTAAAGAATCATTTTGAAACAAAAAAACAAACAAGCTTTGAACTCCAGGGGAGATGCATTAAATACAACTCTTCATCAAGTCATTCTTGAGAGTTTGTAACCAGGCCGACAGTTTACCATCTTCTAGACCAGGTAAAATCTTCTGAACACATTCAAAAGTGTTTGTAAGTGCTTTGAGATACCTG
Source organism: Garcialebias charrua (assembly GCA_038048925.1). Lineage (NCBI taxonomy): Eukaryota > Metazoa > Chordata > Actinopteri > Cyprinodontiformes > Rivulidae > Garcialebias > Garcialebias charrua. The sequence continues at coordinate 14,210 of JBBPBX010047014.1, read as the reverse complement.
AGGTGAGCCCAAACAGCAGGAAGGCATCCACACATCTGGGACAGCTGACAATGATGTCACTTTCAATGAACATTCCAACTTTCACAGGCTGGTAACAAAGTTCATGCTCGTAGTGAACTGGATTTGTGTCATGGTCACTGGTGATGGTAACAAGGGCCACTGCAACATCTCCATCAGCTCTGGCTCATCCTAAAAAGAATGAAAGAGATTATCAGAATCAAATGCTTTATAACAGTTTGACTTTATTATTTAATGTCCTTTTCTAATAGTTTTATTTCAGTAAATCCATTCAAACAGTGAAACTTGTATATTATATTAATTCATTACACACAGACTGATATAGTTCAAGTGTTTATTTATTTTAATGTTGATGGTTATAACTAATGAAAACCCTAAATTCAGTATCTCAGAAAATTGGGATATTACTTAAAGGTTCAGTATGCAGTTTCTGTAGAACTGCAGCACTTAGAAATATTTTCAACAGGCAAAGCATTCTGATCCCTCCCCCTCAGAGCCATATGTGGCTCTGCCCCCTTGTGGTCTGTTGAATTTCAAATTCAAGCTCTGTTTTTATTGGCTGATTCAAATTCAAGCTCTGTTTTTATTGGCTGGTTACAAACTCTGTTTTTATTGGCTGGAAAATGGCGGGTCACCTTTTCTTTTTAGAAATGCTTATTTACCACCTGGAGAAGCAAGGGGACAATATTTTTTTTAATTTTTTTTCAGAGATTACCTGGCTAACATCAGTCTGTCAGGAGGTAGTGACAGAGTGAAGAAATATGTTCATAAAAAAAGCTACATACTGAAGCTTTAAGACCACTGGGGAAAAAATAGGATTTTTAGAAATGTTGGCCAACTAAAAAGTATGAACATGAAAAGTATGAACATGAAAACTATGAGCATGAAAAGTATGGCCATTAGGCATGTAACGGTTGTAATGGATTTACCGAACCGTTTCGGTACAGCACGTTCGGTTCGGTCCACCTGCGTACCGTTTCGGTTATTTTTTTCACTCATTGAACGTTAATATATGCGCCGCGGAACAAAATTTCCTGGGCGCGTTTCAGCACGGAGCTATTATCGCGACGCACGCGCAGCATTATTAGCCATTAGCTGCTCGCTCTGGTCTCCTGTTTGTGAACGTTATGGCTTTCTTGTTAAAAGACGAGCGCACACGCAGCTTGTGTGGACATTCATGAAGACTCTGCAGCAGCTGCGTGAGTGACGCAGCTCTCTGCGCGCGCTGGAAACTACGTCATCGGAATGTGAACAGAAACATCAGCTGTTGCAGAAACACCGCTAAAAGCAGCTGCATTTAAACAACTTTTATCAGGTAATCAGAGCGGTCCAGAGCAATAACACAAACTGTATGAGTTTTTAAAGATCTGAATCTAGTCTGAATGTTTTTTATGCGCAGTTGATCCTTGCTATGAGACATCCATCACGTCAACACTTCAGTCAAAAAGTTCAGCTCTTTATGAAAAAACTCAAACTGATTGTGAACAAGTCCTGGAGCTGATTTAAGCCCTGCCCTGAGATTCAACCGTTCAAGAGGTAATAATAAATTCAATTTATACCGCACTTTTCATTAATAAAAATCTCAAAGTGCTACAACAATAAAACAAGTGATAAAATCAATAATGATATCAACTAAGATTAAAGACAGAATCATGTGGAGGCAGAATAGGCCTGCTTAAAAAATAAATAAATAAATAATTAAAACAAGTGATAAAATCAAGTAAAATCAATAATACTATCAACCAAGATCAAAGATAAAATCATGTGGAGGCAGAATAGGCTTGCTTAAAAAGAAAAGTCTTTAAACCGCTTTTAAAGTCAACCAGTGACTGTGGAGCTCTCAGGTAGTCAGGGAGGGAGTTCCATAGGCGGGAGGCAGCCACACAGAATGCCCGGTCTCCCATGGTCCTTAATTTGGTTCGTGGAATGTGAAGTAGATTACTGTTCTGTGATCGCAGAGACCGGGTGGATGAATATGGTGCAAGAATGTCCTTTAGATAGTCAGGTGAAGTTCCGTGCAAGCATTGGTGTGTAATGAGAGCAGTTTTGTACTGAATTCTGTAGGTGACAGGAAGCCAATGGAGGTTATGGAGAATGGGTGTAATATGTTCTAATTTACAAACTCTCAATAAAATCCTTGCTGCACTGTTTTGAATATATTGAAGCTTCTGAAGATTTTTGCCAGGGATTCCAATAAGGTATTGTTCTTTTATTATAATTATTATTTATAATTTATTATTATTTAAAATCATAATCTTATTAACTTATTTTTTTTTTTACCTCTGTTTTATTTCCAGTATTTCCAGTTACAGAGGTAGCATGTCTCTTCCACTTCAGGGAAATACACCAGAGATCACCTGCTGCAGCTAAGAAGTGTGTGATGACTGAACTGAACTCTGGTTGTGAGTAATGAGGACAAATACAGCCACACTGCTGCAACTGGACAAAAACTTGATTAGTTAGATTGTAAACAGTCTGTTGCTGCTTATTGTTCTGGTTCTGACTGTTATTGTATTTATTAAGATTTTTATTATTGTTAATATAGTTTATTTATTGTAGAGTGCTGTTTATTTAAAATATCATACATCCAAATGGATCACTTTTATTTATTACTAGAATACAATACAAACATATTTTTGGCACATTTTCAAAATAAACATTTTGTAAGTCTTTATTTTGTCTTTTTTTTTTTTGTACCGAAAATAAACCGAAAATAAACCGAACCGAGCCCTCCTTGTAGTTGAACCGAACCGAAATGTGATTTTAGCGTATCGTTACACCCCTAATGACCATGTACAGCATCAATACTTACCGTAGTTGTTGCTCTTTTTGTCTGGATTACTGCAGCAATGCGTCGTGGCATGGAGTCGATCAGTCTGTGCCACTGCTCATATGAGCCCAGGTTATTCTTGCAGATTAAATTTTCCAACAGGACTTGGCACCTGCACACCGTGCCAAAGCTACAAGTACTTGGTTTAAGGACCATGGTATCCCTGTTCTTAAATGACCAGCAAACTCGCCTGACCGTAACTCCACAGAAAATCTATGGAGTATTGTGAAGAAGATGCGATACATCAGACCCAACAATTCAGAAGAGCTGAAGGCCACTATCAGAGCAACCTGGGCTATCATAACACCTGAGCAGTGACACAGACTGATGGACTCCATGCCACACCACATTGCTGCAGTAATCCAGGCAAAAAGAGCAACAACTAAGTATTGATGCTGTAAATGCTCATACTTTTCATGTTCATACTTTTAAGTTGGTCAACATTTCTAAAAATATATATATATTTTTTTTTTATTGGTCTTAAGTAGTGCTGGACGATAATTCAATAACGATAAATATCGCGATATACTTTTATTCAATAACGATGATATGAAGTTTAAGCATATTTTCGATATTTCGATAGGATTTTACAACGTTTTTCTGTTTCTGTTCGGGTTGGAGCGGCTGCTTCAACAACCCGCCCGGACAGAAAAAGCTGTGACACAAAACGTGCGTGGTGACGTCGTTGTTACGCAGCGCTCACTTCAGCAGCAGGCGTTAGCGGTAGCAGGCTAAAAGCTAAGCTAGTCTCCAAAGCGCGTTAAGTTTTCGCTTCAAAACGAGTCAAACGAGTGCTCATGACCGTCAGAATGTGACTGAACAAAGTTTCACAAGCGAAGAGAAAGAGACGACATCACTGATGAGAGGAAAGACTAATTCGTCGGTGTGGACGTAGTTCGGTTTTGTTAAACTGCAGGTCTCATCTGCAGCGAGTCTTACTCGGTTTCTTTATTTTGCAAAACGTGACAAAGTCGTTCTAACTAGCGGTGGGAACATCTATTCTAACTTGTTTAATCTGAAGAGTTTCCACTCGATAGAATATGAGAGTCAGAAGATGAAGAACAATAAAGTTTGAGCCAACGTTTCCCTGAAACTACGACGTAAACAAACAGCCCCAGCAGCGCTGCATGTTTTTTAAATTCAAAATAAAACAAATTCATCAGAAGAAGAAAAAACACTGAATGAAAATGTGCAGAAAGACGAAAATAGTGTTTTAATATCTGCCCCTTGTTTAAAAAATACAAAATAACTACAAACAAACAACAACCTTCACTTCACCTGCACCACACCTTCCCAACAACTTTGATTTAATCATCTTTTAAAACATATAAATAGTTTTAGAAATGTTTATGGTGATATCAAGTCAACACAATCCTGTTTCCTGATTTACAACTCAGCTCCTTCAAACTAGTCCTAAATGGAGGTTTTACAAACATTTACATTCCCTTCAGGGTTTAATAACTTTAAACAAATTTTAATTGAATATTTGGGGGGTAATTTTTTTTCAGTTTTATACATGACTTGTAAAATACTATGTTCAACCAAATCATAAAATTTTAATAATTTAAACTGATGAAATATTTGTTGGGTGACCATAGCACTTCCTACTAATAATTCTTGTAGCTCTTTAAAAACAAAACAAAAAAACAGGGTTTGTAATAGTTTTACATGCTTTTCCCCAAACTTCAATACAACAGATTAAATATGGAACAATCATTACATTATTCAATATATTCAAAACTTTGTCATTCAAAAACTATTTTACTTTATACAGTAATGCAATTGATTTTGTTATTTTTATTCTTAAGTAATTTCCATGAGATTTCTATGTCAGCTTCTTATAAATAACAACACCCAAAAGTTTTATTTAATTAACTATGAATTTCAATGCTGTAAATTTTAAAGATGTTTAAAGTTAAAACTATTAATATTGACACAGTTGAGAATTTTATGGCAAGAAAGTTCATGCTCAATAATCCACGTACCAAATCCAATAATTTTCAGTCGGGTCATCTGGACAGTTTCTTTTTATAGAAATTGGATGGAGGATGGAGGGTGAAACGTTTCTATAAAAAAGAAAGTGTCCAGATGACCCGACTGAGAATTATTGGGTTGAGAAGTTTATGTTTATTTGATGGTGATTTCCATCTTTTTGGAGGCTAAATACAAATACAAGGAGAACATTAATTTATTTGTATAGTTTATAGTTTTTTTTTAGGCTTTTATATTGTTTATATCGATATCGAATTATATCGATATCGACCGAAATTAAGAACTATATCGTGATAAAAATTTTGGCCATATCGTCCAGCCCTAGTCTTAAGTAATATTCTAATTTTCTGAGATATCGAATTTAGGGTTTTCATTAGTTGTCAGTTATAATCATCAACATTAGAAGAAATAAACATTTGAAATATATCAGTCTGTGTGTAATGAATGAATATATTATACAAGTTACACTTTTTGAAAGGAATTAATGAAATAAATCAACCTTTTCATGATACAGTATTCTAATTGTATGACCAGCACCAACCAATGCAGATCTGTTCCTGTCTTTGATTTTATACGTCTACCTTATAATGTTTTGCTAGTTTTTTGATACTTTGTAAAAAAAAAAAAAAAAAAAAAAAAAAAAAAACTTTCTTTTGTTTTTTTTTCTCTCTTTTGTTTTCTATTGTTTATTGTTTGTTTGTTTATTGTTTATTGTTTAAGGAAATTATACCACTGCTGTTCATTGTTCTTTAGTTTTAGCAGGTCGCTTTCGTAAATGAGCCCTTGAGGTTCAAAAGATTTACCTGACTAAATAAAGGTTGAATGAATGTCAATGAACAGTATAAATCCTGAGAAAAGACCAGTCATCAATTCAGTTTGTCACAACTTAAAGGTCCACTGACATGATTTTTTTGACTATTCATCAAATTGCTCAAAATGTATATATATTATCATTTAAATATGTTCGTTTTTGCAAACAAAATGATAAATCCCTTTAATTTTGCTTTAAAAGTGATTTTGAACTTCAAGCCGTGTTTAATCATGGGAAATCCGATTACACGCGGACGCACCATCTGTGACGTAGTATGAGGCAGAGGGCTCTGGTCTCTTTAATAGCGGACAATTTAAAACACGACAAATTTAGCAATCTATGTGAAGATTTGAGCTATTTGTCTTCATTTTGGGAAGCAGAAAATAGTTTGGATGATGAAACAAGAAACAACAGGATCTAATTTAGGTCTGATGCTGTATCAGACTTACCTTCATGTCATGCTTCATCATCAGACTCTTCAGAAGATGACTGAGCCTGCCCATAACAGTCACCAGCCAGACTGTCATGTCCAAGGTCACACTGTCATCCTACAGTCAGTCGATTTTCTGTAGTCGTCCGTTATCAGTTGAAGTCGCTTCTGTACATCTGCACGAGTTCTCCGTCTTATGGTGGAGTTGGTGACGGGTGTAGTCTTTCTATTCATCTAAAAGAAAAAGTTCAGAAACAAGAAGTGAGTTGTGGAAAGAGGAACATTATTTTGTTCATATTATTACAGATTACATTACATTACATTATTATGTAATAGTGTTACACACATACCCTGATGCATGCTCAATAATCCAGGTAGAAAAATCTAAAAAAGCTAAGTCTGGTCCTCTGGACATTCAAAAAAAAAAAAAAAGAAACTGTCCAGATGACCTGACTGAGAATTATTGGCTTTGGTACCTGGATTATTGAGCATGAACTTTCTTGCCATAAAATTCTCAACTGTGTCAATATTAATAGTTTTATCTTTAAACATCTTTAAAATTTACAGCATTGAAATTCATAGTTAATTAAATAAAACTTTTGGGTGTTGTTATTGATGAGAAGCTGACATGGAAATCTCATGTAAATCACTTAAGAATAAAAACAAAAGCAATTGCATTACTGTATAAAGTAAAATAGTTTTTGAATGACAAAGTTTTGTATATACAATCCCATGTATTGTATAATGTAATGATTGTTCATTTAATCTATTGTATTGAAGTTTGGGGAAAAGCATGCAAAACTATTACAAACCCTGTTTTTATTTTACAAAAAAAGAGCTATAAGAATTATTAAGAAGTGCTATGGTCATCCAACAAATATATTATTTAATTAATTGAAATTATTAAAAGTGTATGATTTTGTTGAACATAGTATTTTACAAGTCATGTATAAAACTCATAAAACTATTACCCCCAAATATTCAATTAAAATTTGTTGAAAAAAAAAAAGAGTAAATATAACCTGAAGGGAATGTAAATGTGTAAATGTTACCTTCATTCAGAACTAGTCTGAAGGAGCCGTGTTGTAAATCAGGAAACAGGACTGTGAAGTTTACTTGATATCACCATAAGCATTTCTAAAACTATTTATATGTTTTAAAAGATGATTAAATTAAAGTTGTTGGGAATGTATAATGCAGGTGAAGGATACCTGTTTTTGTTTGTTTGTTTTTTCAGTTTGGAGATTGTTCAAGTGAAGGTTGTTGTTTGTTTGTTTATTTTAATAAGGGGCAGATATTATAAGACTATTTTCTTCTTTCTGCAACTTTTCTTTCAGTGTTTTTTTTTCCTTTCTGATGAATTTGTTTTATTTTGAATAAATGAATTAACAAAACATGCAGCGCTGGGGCTGTTTGTTTCAGGGACACGTTGAATCAAACTTTATTTATTGTGCTTCATCTTCTGACTCTCATCATGTTCTATCGAGTGGAAACTTCAGATTAAACAAGTTGGATGTTCTCACGCTAGTTAGAACGACTCTGTGTCATGTTTTGAAGCATAAAGAAACCGAGTAGGACCTCGCTGCAGCAGAAACCTGCCTGAAGCAGCTACAAAACCAGTAATGTTGCAAAAATACGTATTTCAAGTCAACTAGTATTTCAGCCTGGCTGTATTGTTCTGCTGGCTGGTCAGCGCATGTTAAGACATGCGACGCAAACGCGTGGATGCGGGGCCTTGTCTCTTTTGAAAAGACATCCAGCAGCAGGTTTTGTTCATTCAAGTGAACAGAGCTAACAGCTAGCAAATAAACAAACAGAACCGATTACCTTAAACTTCCAACTGAATGTCCAGTCGTCGTCCAGAGTCAGACCAGTCGACCGACGTCTTAAGTCCGACACAACAACAGCTTCTTGTCCAACAGTTGGAAAGGAAATGGCTACATTTGAACGAAGGGCGCGAAGCAAGAGGCGTTGATTGGTTGAATATGATCACATGCTACTTCCCCCAATAAACAAGAGTGGCGTTGATTGGTTCACATGCAACCTGACAAGCAAGAGTGGCGTTGATTGGTTGAGACGTACATGATCACGTTTTAACCCCAATCCAATCATAACGCATGAAGCTCACAAACAGAAAAATGGCAGAAAGCAAAGCAGCAACTTTTTTTTTTTTTTCTGTTTCACGCCTGGAGTAACGCAGAATAAAATTGAATAATGATAGTAATAATGATGATAATAATAATACCCTGATGCATGCTCAATAATAATAATAACAATATACTATATATATATATATATATATATATATATATATATATATATACATATATATATATATATATATATATATATATATATATATATATATATATATATATATATGTTCCAAAAAACTGACAAAACGTTTAAAACAGAAGTACTAAAAATAAACCAGTGTGAAAATACTTTGTATAAAATTACCTTGGCCAAAAGTTTAAACAGAAGTATATAGTATACTTAAGAGTTTTAGTTTATTTTTAGTATAAGTCAAGTATTGTATAAAATAAACTTGGCTAAGTATACTTTTGATAAGTACCTAAAAAGTAAACTTGAAAGTATATTATTTTTTTAGTTTAAAATTAGTATACTTTAAGGATACTTGCATATACTACTTTTTGGGCCGCCTAGAGGGCGGGACATGGAGCGTGTTTATGCTGGCCTTTGTCACTAGCTCCACCTGGAGAGCGTATCCGCCTACGGCGCGGAGCACGGATCCGTGTGGGGTCATGTTCCCAGAGCACAAGAGCACTTAAGGCTCACAGATCCGTGCCGGGTCCGTTATCCTGACAGTGTGGGGGGTCGGTTATTTGGCATGCTGGGCGGATCTGCTCCGGATCTGCTCCGGACGCGCAAACCGCAGATCCGCGGCGCGGATCTTAAACGGTAAGAATGCGGATCCGCGACGGAGTCCACTGCTATGAGGGAGGTATTGTGGCTCCGGAAACGTTTAATTTAGTGAACAAAGGGGCAGAAATGGCTCTTTTGATCATAAAGGTTGCAGATCCCTGGGCTAGTGGGATGGCTCGGCGTACCCGTGCTCTTGTCATATTATGGCTGTATTTGAATCATTTGTTGTAATTTTTCCTAGTTAAACTGTAGTGAACCAGGTAAATACACACTCTTTGACAATTGTGAAATTGAGGTATGTTATATAATAAATCTTAAAAATGTAAAATATGTGTTATGGCTGAAAAAAATGCAGAAAAATAGTGAGTTTTTTTCTTACTTGTTGAACCTATGTGGAGCAAAAAAGGAGCAGAATAAATACAGAGAAAACAGGAAAGTTAAGTAAATCACAGTAAAGCATTACAATATATTTTAACCCTAAAATATCCTGAATCATAAAAAAAAGTTATTTATTCGATAAATAAATAGGTAGAGAGCATAACCCCCCCCAATGTTAGAACTAAAGTTACGCCCTTGGGCGCCGCGCTCGCTCGAGCGCGGAGCTTTGCCCCAGCCTTAAGGTAACACATACATGTAAATTGACAGATCACACCTTAACAGTAGGGGGTTCCCTTGAGGTCTCTGACAGAAGACATACCACTGTATGTAGGTTGACAAAAAACACCTCACAAACCAACAACAGAGGTTTCTCAAAAAACTTTGTTAGTCTAATTCACAGACAAGACACCTCTGCTCCCATCCGGTGTAAAACGTCTGGGAATCAACCCCAAAACTGAGTTATAAGTCTTGGAAAGTTGAAATCTCAGACCTCCTCCTCTGTTAAGAGAAGGTTTTTCTCTCTTAACATAAACAGCTTCCTTCACACCCCTCTCAAACCATCTGTGCTCTCGGCCCAAAATTTGCACATTCTGGTCATCAAAAGAGTGACCCTTGTCCGTGAGGTGGAGGTGAACAGCTGGGTTTTGTCCAGAGGAGGTTGCTCTCCTGTGTTGGGACATTCTTTTGTGGATAGGCTGCTTAGTTTCTCCAATGTAGAGTTCTGGGCAGTCCTCGCTGCATTGGACTGCGTACACCACACCACTCTGTTTATGTGTAGGGGTTTTGTCCTTAGGGTGGACCAGCCTCTGTCTGAGAGTCCTGCTGGGTTTGAAATGTACTGGGATGTTGTGTTTGTTGAAAATCCTTCTGAAATTCTCTGAGACTCCAGCAACATAAGGAATGACAATGTTTTTTGTCTGTTAGCCTTTTTCTGTTCATTATTGTGTTTAGCAGATTTCCTTGCTGACTTGACAAAAGCCCAGTTGGGATATCCACATGTTTGCAGAGATTTGTTGATGTGTTTCTGTTCCTTTTCCTTCCCTTCTGTCCTTGTGGGGATGTGTTCTGCCCAATGCTTTAAGGTTCTGATGACAGAAAGTTTGTGCTCCAGTGGATGGTGAGAGTCAAACAGGTGATATTGGTCTATGTGGGTTGTTTTTCTGTAAACTTCAATGTTGAGACTGTCATCTCCCTCCATATGCACCAAACAGTCCAAAAAAGGCAGCTTATGCTAACGACAATAAGCTGCCTTTTCGTTCATTTCTCATCATTTCAGTCATGGAGTCAACGGAGGAGGAAGAGATCATTGCCTTTTGGCAAAAAACAAAACAAAACAAAAGGCCAGATCAAGGATGAAGAAGGGGGAATTTAATACATTGGTGTCACATACGAAACAGTCTGGCAGTTTATTGTGCGACACCGCGTTCGCATACGCGGTCGTAAAATTTGAGCTTTGTGCATACATGCCCTGCGGGGGTACGCTTGTACCTCTGCGTACGTACGTGTGTATGTCATATGGACGTACGCAGAGCTATACGGGGGGCTTTAGACAGACAATTTCCCTTCCCCCATAGCTTGACTAGGAAGAATGATGGGTCTGTAACCACCCCCTCACAATTAAAGTAATAAAGTTATTGGCCTGCTTTATGTAATTAAAGCCGAATGAAAGCCTGTCTAGATAGAAAAGTACTCAAGCGCAAAATAATTTCAAGGAATCAAGATTGTGTGTGTGCTAAAATTCTGTATGAATTTCTGTGACTTAAGTGACCCACACAGCAAAAGATTACACCTCAGTCATTAGAAATCATAACTACTTCTTAAAAACATGTTTTGAATAATGAATTTACATGAAGTAGCCTTGCATCTATAGTGTAAGTCAGCAGCGTGTGTTAGTACTTCTAAAGTTCAGAAAGTTTGTGTCCTTTCTGCAGGCGTTTCCCTATTTCCTGTGTATTTCATCAGATAGTCTTCAGGTTTATCTTCTTTATGAATTTTTGGGCATGCTGTGCGGCTTTAAACAGCATGTCAACAGCGTTCAGATAGTTTTCTGTTGATCTTTTTTAGGAGGGACCAGTCAAACATATATTCATAAGATGGGCTGAAAAATGAGCAGTTTGCTTGCCGACTTCTCCCATTGCGTCACCTTGACTTCCTTTATCTAAATGCTATTCATGCTTGGACTGCAAATTAAGGAGCACTCATGTATGCAATACTATTTTCAAATCATGCATACATAAAGTAAAATGAAAGAAAAAATCATCATGCAAACTGTCATACTTTGGATCAGTTTTTGTGTACATGTCCCAAAGCATAGACAAATAAAATAAACTTGTTAACTGCATCTTTTCCCTAGCCTTTCTATTAATGCTTGGGTACATGTCCTAAACATGCGTCACAGCCATTGATTGCAGTGAAAATGGCCTTTGACTAAAAGAAAGAGCTGAACCAGCAGCAGACGACTGCTCTGTATTGATTGCAATTCCTCCTAAACACAGCCTTTCCTTGCTTGTTTATTTGGCTCTCTGATTTGTTGACAGAGAGGGCTGTAACAGGCACAGAGTAAAACCATGTCAAACCAGCTTACAGGAGAATACAGTCATTAAACATGATCCCTTCACTCGCATCTTGATTTTATACGTCTACCTTATAATGTTTTGCTAGTTTTTTGATACTTTGTAAAAAAAAAAAATATTTCTCTCTGTTGTTTTTTTCTCTCTTTTGTTTTCTATTGTTTATTGTTTATTGTTTAAGGAAATTCTACCATTGCTGTTCATCGTTCTTTAGTTTTAGCAGGTTGCTTTCATAAATGAGCCATGAGGCTCAATAAGATTTACCTGACTAAATAAAGGTTGAATGAAATACCAATACAAAAAACAAACAAACAAAAAAATCCTAGTAATAATTAAAAAAAAAAAAATAAAGGGAAAATCTCACCATCTGTCTACATGCTAGAGTTTTAAATTAATATAATTATGCTGAAACAAGATGTAGCTAGAGTTACTTTGTTTAAATCTCGAAAGTAACAGTGATTGTCATCTAAAATAATTAATCCAATTATCTTAGCGCTTGTAGTTTGTGTTGTGACTATCAGTAATGAACAAATGTAATTTTAGTCCAGTAGTTGGTCATTTTTGTATGAGCTGAGATCAGTCATATGTAGCAACCATTTTGAATTGGTTAAACTCCAAATATTAATCAGTTTTAGATGTCCTGTGGAAATTTGTCATGTTGTTTAAGAAAACTTTTGCTCACAGGCAAACAATATTGTGCAATGTGTAGCACGCAAAATTAGTGTTGGGAAAGAACCTTAGTAAACCAACGTTTAAATTTGTGTTTGTGTGAGTTGTAGCAAAAATTGCATGTTGCACAAATATGCATGCATTATGCATGCAGAGAATGTGGATGCATGCAGTTTGCAGAATCTGACCCTCCACAGTACAGAACAGCTTCATCCCGTTGGCTTCCCTCAAAGCAAGAAGTAAGTAGCAGCTTCAGAGGGCAGCAGAAACTGGTAAAATATCATTCAACCTTTATTTAAACAGATACCGTATTTTCTGGTGTATAGGTCGCACCGGTGTATAGGTCGCATTGTCCAATTATCACCAATAGATTGGAAAAATCCCTAGATAGGTTGCACCGGTGTATAGGTCGCACCTACGTTTAGCTCTGCTGCAAATGTCTGCCACAGGAGCGCACAGCAAGGCTTTTAAGAAGATTAACACTTAAAAACAATTATTTGTTTGATAAAAATTATAGCAAATATGTGTCTGAGCTGAACTTTTCCTTAATAAATGAACGTAATTGTGAAATGAGCTGGATTTAAAAATTTGTTTTGCCGAAAGTGATAACAAGCCATATATAGGTCGCACCTGAGTATAGGTCGCAGGCCTTGAAAAAAAAAAACATAAAAAGGTGCAACCTATACACCGGAAATTACGGTAAGTCACATTGAGCCTCAAAGACTCATTTACAAGTGAGATCTGTTGGACAGACAATAAAAGTGGTGAATATGAACACATAGGGTTTGGAGACAAAAAAAAATCCTAACACATGTTTTACCTTTGTTTGAAGGTCAAAAATGTGGTAATAAAAAAAAGTATTGCACACAAGCACATAATGACACCCACATTACGCAGAGGTCAGGGAGGACTCAAAGGCGATTGAGTAGCCAGCTCATAGATCTGTGCACATTCATGGGGGGTGGAGGGGCGGCTGCCAAGGTCGGCCAGAGGCGAGAATCCTGAAATGACGTCAGAATGTTTATTCAGCTGCGCCTCTGAAGTCTGTGACATTCCTCAGTAGCACGATTGGGAGAGGGGATGAGAGCATCTGGTTTACAAAACTTCTCAGGCATGTTGATATAAGTCGGCCTATCAAGGCCAGTCGGGGAGCCGAATGTCAGATAAACACAATTGTTTTGGGAACAGGCAGAACTTTAATGACATCTTCCTTCAGTCTGTGCTGGTCCACTCGCTTCTGAAAATGTCCAAATTAAAATGTAACGTGCCTGAGAAAATCCCCAAGATGTAATCCATTCAGCCAAAAGTCTGGTTTCTCGAGACATGAACCAAGCCATCATGTAAGGCAGGCAGGCAGCCTGACCAGGTCCAGATTTGCCGCCGATGTCTTCCTTTTATGTTGATAGACCAGGAACCAGCCAATTCCAAAAAGCAGGAACCAGTTATAATAAATCCAATTAAATATGCGTCCTTAAGATCCACAGATGACAGAAGAGATAGACACGTCATCAAGTCTTCCAAGTCGATGAGATATCCAGCTGTGTGCATGCCAACAGGGACAATCGGCTCACCTAAAGTCTGTCTTCTCTTTAAAGAAATGTTATCAGTTGTGTTGAGGGACCAACT